>JASDQU010252828.1:0-16189 GCA_032191745.1 Picea mariana
ATGTGTACCTTATGTGTGACTGATGCTCATTACTTTTATTGTCCATATGTTGTATAATGTTGATGATCACTTGAAGAAAGATTAAGAATGTATTAATAGTCTTAAAAAATTTTAAGCACAATAACAACTGATTCACCCCCCCTCTCAGTTGTCTTAGTAATTTCAACAAATTTTTCTTCGAGGCTACTACAACAAGCATCCCAATTTATGGGATGAACAAATACCCTATGTACAACATGCTTACAACCTATCCTTAAATTACTCCACTCAGTGTTCGCCTTTTGAGACATGTTTTGGGTACCTACCCAAGGTTCCTTTGGACTTGATGTATGGGAGAGATACCTATGCAAATGAAGAAAGAATAGAGGACAAAGACCACAAGTTCATCCATAGGATACAACAGGTGCACCAAATAGTCAGGGAATAGTTGGAGAAAATTCAAGAATAGTATAAATCTCGACATGACAAGCACATGGTTGATCATCAGTTCCAAATTGGAGACCGAGTATGGCTTCACATCAGCAAGGAGAGATTGAAGGGTGAAGGAAAGAAAATTAATCCCATTTGTTATGGACCCTTCACTATCTTAGAGAAAAGTGGTACCAATGCTTTTCATCTAGATATTCCACATTATATGTATATTTACTCAGTTGTAAATGTAGAGAACTTGAAATTTTTTTAGCCTCCCATGATCATGGATGAGGATGAGGAAGTTTCAATACCTTTATTTAATGAGTTTTCTCCTGAGTACTTGGATGAGTTAAAGGAATATATCATCCTGGACAGAAGGATAAGGAATTCATGCAGGGGTGATGTTGATTATATTCAAGTAGGCTTAAAGGGCACACATCCAAGAAAGACAAAGTGGATTGAGAAGGACAAGGTGAGGGAACTCTTCCCTCAGTTATCTGTTGATTGATGAAAGATTTTTGTGGTCCAAAAAGCTATCAATGGGAAGGCGTGATCCAAAAAGGATCCAGAGAAGACTAATAACAACTCAGAACTCCTAGAAGAAACTTAGGATGCTCAGAATGGCCTCAATAGACAAAAAAAGGGAAAAAATTCAAAGTTCTCACAATTCTGTGAAAATGACATCATCGCGAAGAGTGTTTCACAATATTTCTAATGGTGCAAACAAATCATCAAACAAAGTTATGGATCAAAATATATTCACGGTCAAAGTTTAGTCAACCTAGCCCAGTCAGCAGGGGGATGAGTCAGTATCCATACTGCTGACGTCAACATCAGTACAAATGATGTCATCATCCGTACAACATATGTGGCATGTGTAGAAGGTGACACGTGTCATGATGACATCATCATGGTTATGTGGCATCACCAGGGGCTGCCACATGTCACCCATACTTGGAATTTCTGGGCCAATTCGTGGATGATTAAGATTTTGCCACATGGCAGTCCGTACAATCTACACAGTGACTTGGTGCTGACGTGGAAGGCTGAGTTGGAAGCTGAAGTGGCATCTATACAGTGACATGGCGCTGATGTGGCAGGTTGATGGTGCAGTGGTTTATGTGGTCCAATAGGAGGTAGTGGGAAAATGCCTAATGAAAACCTGTGATCGAAATTTTGAAAAAAAATGAGATTTGGCAGGTCCGCCAAATCTAGGCACCAACTAATGGATAGAACCATCACCAAAGTAGCAGAACAACTTATAACCAAATATATATATATAAGTTACAATAGTCAAGAAAAAAGGGGAGGCCCGCAGGCCTGGCCCCGTGACCTCCCCCCTTATTAAACGCCTAATACATGTGCCATAAACCAATGGGCCAATGGCCCCACGTTGCAATCAACACCCATTTTAATATTTAAAAAGTACATCCACCCAGATCTTAGGAGGGAGGCACACATGTGTATGATCGAGCACATAGTTCGAGGCGAGTATGTCAGCATTTAGTGCAGGCTGTAGAGCATGGAAACCGAGACATAATTCTTCTTGGGCCTGGGAGTGCCAGAGTCAGATCGAGGCATGGAAACAGTCATTTTTGGGTAATTCAACACCATGAATTCAGTGGTGTTGTCTATTTTCTGATCCGAGCAATAATTCTGCAGCTTCATTTCAGAATGAGGCATACTTATGTATTTTGCCAAATTCTTTTGCTGAGTTAATGAAAAATCCTACTCATTTGAGAGCAGGACTCGAAGACGTAGTCCACCAGGGATGAACTCCATTATCAAGTTTTTGTGTTCAGATTTGATGCTTATGTCTCTTCATTATTAATCTTTTCCTTCTTTAATGGTGTACTTTAATTTATGTTCATTTAATGCAATTATTTATAAGTCACTCGATGAAAATATCCCAAATCACTTGAGGATGGCCTTCCAACTACCAGCTTGACTGGTAATTCATTTCATGGTCAGAGGGTTGTTGAGAAATTACACCCAGTAGGTACTGGTCTAGTGAGGGTGATCTCAACTATTCTTGATTTCCCCTCACCATCTCTCTCATAGAATCCATGGTCTATCTTGGGAAATGTCCCCCCTTTCAACAGTTGCGTAACACATATTCAACTTCTATTAATAACAGAAAATTCATACATTGACCCTTTTATACAAAGGTTCATCAAATCAAATATTCAGACATATTTATTCTTCCATAGTCTCTTGGTTAGTTATAGTTATATTTACAAACTAGGGAGAAAAGGTGTATTACACCCCCTATATGTCTTCCTCTCTCTCCCTCCCACACTCTAACAAACTCACTCTCTACCTCCCCTCTTTCTCTACATCTCTATCCCTCCCACACTCTCGCACACACACTTTCTATCCCCCACTATGTCTTCCTCTCTCTCCCTCCCACAATAACACACTCACTCTCTACCTCTTCTATTTGTACCACACTAGAAAGAGTGGTACATTGCAAGGAAAGGCATGGTAAGGCAAGAAATTCCCTTGACCTAGACCTGGAAAGGCATGTCAAGACCTATACCTAGACTCAGACCATGAACTATACCTAGACCTTACCTCACCATGCCTCACACTCTCACATCCACACCCTCTCTATCTCCCCCCTCTTCGACTCCCTCTCTCTCTCTCTCTCTCCTACATCTACCCCTCTCTCCTACATTTACCTCTATATCTACCCCCTTATTTATCTTCCTCTCTCTCCCTCTCACACTCTCACACACTCTCTCTACTTCCCTTCGATGCATTTCTCTCACTCCCTCCCACACTCTCGCACACACACTTTCTATCCCCCCCTCTATGTCTTCCTCTCTCTCCCTCCCAGACTCTAACCCACTCACTCTCTACCTCCTCTCTTTGTCTTCCTCTCTCTCCCTTCCACACTCTCACACATGCACTTTCTATACCCCTTATATTTCTTCCTCTCTCTCCCTCCCACACTATAGCACACTCACTCTCTACCTCCTCTCTGTTTCTACCTCTCTCTCCCTCCCACACTCTCGTACACACACTTTCTATCTCCCCTCTATGTCTTCCTCTCTCTCCCTCCCACACTCTAACACACTCACTCTCTACCTCCCCTCTTTGTCTACCTCTCTCTCCCTCCCACACTCTAACAAACTCACTCTATACCTCCTATATTTTTCTTTCTCTCTCTTCCTCCCACACTCTCGCACACTAGAAAGTGTGGTACATTGCAAGGAAAGACATGGTAAGGCAAGAAATTCCCTTGACCTAGACCTAGATAGGCATGTCAAGACCTATACCTAGAACTATACCTAGACTTATACCATGACCTAGACCTAGACCTTACCTCACCATGCCTCACACTCTCGCATCCACACCCTCTCTATATCCCCCCTCTTCAACTCCCTCCCTCTCACACACTCTCTCTACCCACACAAGCCTANTATCTCTCTTATAGATTTCCTACATATACCCCTCTCTCCTACATTTACCTCTATCTCTATCCCCCTCTCTATCTTCCTCTCTCTCCCTCTCACACTCTCACACACTCTCTCTATTGCACTTCTATGCCTTTCTCTCACTCCCTCCCACACTCTCGCACACACACTTTCTATTCCCCCTCTATGTCTTCCTCTCTCTCCTCCCGGACTCTAACACACTCACTCTCTACCTCCCCTCTTTGTCTTCCTCTCTCTCCCTTCCACACTCTCACACATGCACTTTCTATCCCCCTCTATGTATTCCTCTTTCTTGCCCCCACACTCTAACACACTCACTCTCTACCTCCCCTCTTTGTCTACCTCTCTCTCCCTCCCACACTCTCGTACACACACTTTCTATCTCCCCTCTACGTCTTCCTCTCTCTCCCTCCCACACTCTAACACACTCACTCTCTACCTCCCCTCTTTGTCTACCTCTCTCTCCCTCCCACACTCTAACAAAATCACTCTCTACCTCCCCTCTTTGTCTTCCTCCCTCTCCCTCCCACACTCTCTCACACACACTTTCTATCCCCCCTATATGTCTTCCTCTCTCTCCCTCCCACACTTTAACACAATCACTCTCTACCTCCCCTCTTTGTCTTCCTCTCTCTCCCTCCCACACTCTCCCACACTAGCTAGAGTGGTACATTGCAAGGCAAGGCATGGTAAGGCAAGAAATACCATTGACCTAGACCTGTCAAGGAATCTCAAGAGATATACCTAGACTTAGACCTAGATTTAGACCATGAAATATACCTAGACCTTTCCTCGCCATGCCTCACACTCTCGCATCCACTCCCTCTATATATCCCCCCTCTTCGACTCTCTCCCTCTTTCTCTCTCCCTCCATCTATTTATCTACCTCATCCTTCCCTCCCTCCCCCCCTCCTTCCCTTCTCCTCTCTCTTTGTATCCCTCCCCCTACCTCTTCCCCTTTGTCCCTCCCTCCCCTTATACTCCCCCTCTCTCTCCCACCTCTCTCTCTCTCTCCCTCTCCTTGTTGTTAGTCTCACTCTCACTCTCTTTCTCTTCCCATGTTTCTCTCTTTCTCATTCTACCTCCCTCTCTATCTATATCCATATCACTCTTTACCTCTCTTTTTCTCTTTCTATACTTCTCCCTCCGTCCCCTTATTTCTCTACCCCTCTCTATCTCTACTCTATCCCTCTATCTCTCCATCTCCATCTCACTCTCAAGCTCTCTTATACTCTTGTTGGCTCTTTCCCTCCATACCCTTATCTCCCTCTCCCCCCCTCTCTCCCTCTCTCGCTTTAATGTACTCCTCTCTCCCCCTCGCTCTATATCCCCCTCCATTTATCACTCACAGTATCCCCCTCCCTCTATTATAGCCCTAAAATTCCCTATTCATGCATACATGGCCTTGGACCTCTTACTTGCATATTTTTCCAAAGCAATGTTGAGTAGATCTTCTTAAAAAACCATTTTTTAGAGCATGTACACACCCTACGCCACTACATACCGCATACATATGCTTATTGCATGCTAGAAAACCTGTGTACATACACTTGTTGCACACTAAACAACCCACGTATTCTTGCAAAAATTAAAAAGTTGTAAGGAATTCGGTGAAATTCATGGGCAAGGAAAGGAAAGGAAGTGAATGTAACTCTTCCCAATTTCACTTCCTTTTCTTGCCCAAGCTTTTGCTACCTTTTGTGAGATATTTCCTTAGAATTCCCTCATCATCCCCTTCTTCTTCCATTCAATCCATTCCCTTCCCTTGAGGTGATGAGAAGATTGAGAGAAGAGGCCTATTGAAGGTGCACTTGGAGCATTACAAATAGGATGCCAGACCAGGTTTGCAGAACGATGGCCAACACAGATTGTAAGTTTCAGTCTTTGTTTGATGAATAAACGAATCTCTTTTCCCTATCCCAAATGATGATGTTTTGTGTATTTATTTTTTTATACATAGAATTTGATATCTAACCCTAACTCATGAATAGAAATAACATGCTTGTAGTCCTTTTTTTCCTAGTTTTGGATGCATCTCAGCCTTGGGAGGAGACTTGTAGTCTTTGAAACTACATAGATTGAGGAGATCATCACTGGACATGGGATAAAAGGTACAATTACTGATCTTCTCTCTTATTTCTTTCTTTTCATTTGTTTTGGTATGTTTCGGGTAGAGTAGAACATAGATTGACTTTTATACGCTCATTCGCTCTGTCTATATCTTAAACCTTGGTATAGTTAAAGGGGGGATTTTCCCACTAGCAGAACTGACGACCATTATGCGGATCTCTCTAGGGTTTTTTAAGCGGTTTTTGGGTTGATTGATTGTTTTTTTTTTTTCCTTTCGAGTTTCAATCAAGTTTGTTGAATATGTTAAGGGTTCTAGTCACCTCCAAGGTGCATACTAGTTGTCCCTTCCCTATAAGACTTCCTAGTATTTTTATTTTTAAAAGTAACTAGAGGTGTACACGTCCTGTTTTGGGTCATCCCACAAACATATGCGCTCTGCACAGTAAACAACCCGCATACATACACAGGCTGCTGATGCAACTGCTCATGTCTCTATTTCATGAAAGTTTTTTAATAAAGAGGGAGTTTTCCTCTTTCCTGATAGATTTCACACTTCTCAGGGATTTCTTGAATCATCGAGAGTCTCTATCTATGGCCATAGCTTGGGTATAGGTTCCAGTTCACTTGTTTCCTTAGTCTTCTTGTGTTTACCCTAAAAAGGTTTTGAGAAAGCTGTCGAGCATTACATCCGCCTTTTGGTTTCTTGGTTGAATCCCTATGATCCACAGTGGGATGAAGGTCTTTACCAGTCTCATTTTCAGTTTTCTTTTTATCCCTTTTTACTTGCTTTGAAAAAGCAAAAAGGTTTACTTCAGTTTTTTCTCTTTAAAGCGGTTCAAAAAAAAAGAAAAAAACATTTTCTTGCATTTAGTTTGGTGAAGAAGTTAAATTTGTTATTTTCAAAAAGGAAAAAGAGTCTTTATTTCCAAGTTATTTTATATTTTCTGAAACATAAGTAGTTTATAGTCAAGAAAAATCAAGTTTTAGGATTACTTTATTTACAAGATCTTGAAATATCAGTTAGAAAAGTTGAATTTACAAAGAATTAGTTACAATCTTTGCTTTTAAATTTGAAGTAATTTTGCTTTCAAGTGCTTTAATTATCTCCTCCTTATTCATCTCTTTATAACACCATTAGTTTCACTACTGTACCTTTTGAGTAAATCAATCCTTAAAAATAATGCCTAATCTAAAATACATAGAATTTTTTGTTTGTAGGGTTCACAAACTAGTTTAGGGTTTTAGGGCCTTGAACTAGGTGTGAAGAGGAAACTCTTCAAGGCCACTTTAATGAAACATTGGAGTTTGAGTTAGGGAGTGCTTTAAGTCCAGTGTCGTAAGAGTTATCTGGGACCCCCTTATAAAAAAGGGGATAAACACGAGGTCATGTGAGGAAAGGAAACAGAGATAACCCATCCAAAGCTAGACTGAATGTAGTGGGGATTGTATATTAAGGGTCTTTCTCGGAAACAATACCAACTACATTTTCCTATGGGGCTTCTTGGACCTCGAATATGTTCGAGATCCTCTGTTGTCTTCCAGACCATTTTATTTCGATACCCTTAAATGTCTTCATACTTGTTATCCTTCTCATTACGATCTTCCCGACTGTCAACTGTACCCACCTGGTAAGTGGCTGCGAGATGGAAACCTGGTTGCCCATATTTTAGGGACTTACACAAGTGACAACGGGGGTATACCACGGTATCTAGGATGGACATCGAGTCGCACTTCGTAGATTATGCTCGGAGGGTGCTTCCGTGTTCGAGTTGCACTTGCACTGGTTAGTTTCTCTAGTGTCGATTGGCATATATGTCCTTCCTACTAGATAGTCAACTGCTTGATTTATATTTAGGAAACTTTTTAGTGTGTTCTTTGTGTTCTACGCTAGTCAACCCTTACTGTGTCAGTTGATCATTTCACAAAGTGGAAGATCAACAACTCCATCGGTCATGAAGGATTCAAGGCCTGTTGCCGATTAATTTGGAGGCACCTCTGCCACAGTTGAGGTGAAGACTTGACCAAGAAGGGTCGTTTGAAGCGATTGGGCTACAGGAAACTGTGCCCGAGCCTACTCTGCGAGGAGGATTTATGAATACGGAGGAACCTACCATTTATGTCCTTGAGGTAGAATCTCTCGAGCTAGCTAACCCTCTGATTACCAACTTGTTGGCATCGATCTTGATTCAGATTGTCCCTCCCAAGGTGACATCTTCTGAGCTCCAGCTAGTCCTACGAGTGGAAATGGAAGCGAATGCTGCTACTTCGTCTGGGAGTCCTCATAATCTCGTTACAACTACTACTTCAAGGGGCATCTTACCTCCTCTCCAATCTTTTCTTGTTAGGACCACAGTGGTCTTGAGTCCCTTGACTTCGGGCAGTGGTACAATATTGTTATCGACTTCGAACACTTCTCCATTTACTCAGAGTGCGACAGGTCCTCCCTTGGATATTTGTTTTGGGGTGACCTCTGTGACTGGCTTGTTTGACATGAGAGAAAGTGAGTCGCCTGATCCCTACGAAGGTATCTCTGCTTGAACTTGGGCCTGCTCGCCTGGCGTGTGCCTTTCGGGGTTTCCTTCCTTCTCCTGGGGGACTTCGGCTCCTTGCGCTGAGGTTCCAGCCTCCTCGGTTTTTCCTTGGTCCTTCTCCCCGCTAGGGCTCAAGTCCTTTGTGCCTTTGGATCCTTTCTGCTTTGTAGCTGGAAGCTTTGGGGCTTCACCCTGTAAAATCTGGGGGAGACAAATCTATCGGTGTTCCTGGAATTTCAAAAATTCGGCCATGTCTCCGGGTGGCAAGGCTTGAATGCGACTTAGGACTTCGGTGAAGGACCTCGTGGCCCGGAATATTTCGTCATGTGGGGAATCCTCGTGTTCATACCTCTTTAGGCCACAACTTGCCAGTGATTTCTCACAACCTTACTAGGGTCGTTCTTCTTGAACTCGATATCCACCAGCTTCATTTCTTCTAAAGCCATAGCCTCGGCTTTGGGGTGGCCAAAATCTAACAAAGAATACGCACCAATTCAAATAGGGAAGGGAGGCCATACCTTTTTTTATACTTCTTTGAGTTATTTTCTTATTCCGTCGATCATAGTCTGTCTAGCGATCTCACGACATAATAGCTTATCTGGCAAGAATAGCGGGAGGGCATATGGAGGGACAGAGGTGTCGAAAACCCTGATATATGAAAATTCCTCCTCTAGATACCAATCTACCACGCTACTTAGGCTAGTCGCGACGCTATCTGATATCCTGGGAGGTGGCTGGCCAAAAATGGCGACATGCAATGGCACCATTACCCAGTTGAAAATCTCGTAGATGAAATCTTTGGCCTTATCCTCCCAAAGCTTCGAGTGGTAGACATGGATAGGCTCTGTATTAGATGGAGCCTAGCTCCAGTTCATCAGTGCGAAGGGTGTCATGAAGCAGATGGCATCCATGATGTAAGAAGCCATAAAAAATGAAGTTGCTTTCTTACTCGCCCTTTGTGCTCGATATTCAGTAATTCAACTGGTTTCCTTCCCATATAACCTGCAGGTCATCATGGCTATGTACTTGAACTGTGGCTCCAAAGAAGAGATTAAATAGATCCCATTGGAGTCAGCCCTGAATTTCGTGGGGTGTGAGACCCAATAATTGATCAGATCATACAAACTTTTTGCATACTGCTCGCACTCCTTCTTCTTAAAGCCTTCTAGGAACTCGACATTGTGAATAAAGTTTGGTGTGGGTGACAATTTATACATTGCCCGCAAATGTTCTAGTTGGAAGGTACCAATGGTCACCTTCTGTTCGCTGATAATTGTCCTGGTCGGGATGTCCACATGGTCCAGCGCCCACCTAATCATATTGAAATAGGAAAGAAGCTCGGACCTCAAAACTACTTTGTGCATCTCCTATTGAGCGATGATTTTGTATTTGGTTGATAAATCGTCCTTCTCGTTATCGCTAGAATCATCCAAACAATTTATGGACTCGAATTGCAGAATGTTGGAAACCTATGACCATGTCTTGATAAAATTAATACTTCGAGGTGAGGTATCAGAAACAATGTCTGAACCCTGACCTGAACTCTCGGCAGCTGACTTGGACATTTTTCGTGGAGCCATGAGAATGAAACCTACAACTGGACCACCTGTCAAACATATTTGAAAAACACAAACAGCGGTTAACCTGGTAAAATGGCTCTGTGCGTAAATAGAAATGAGAACTGAAAAAAATGAAGGAAAAACTCTTTATCTTAGTCATTTAAACCCCTGGTGTCCTTGTGAATAGAACGGTCAAATTGTTTAAAGAAAGATTTAGTAGTAAAAGAGAGATCCTATTATCTGTCACTTTGTTGTATTTCAAACAAATGCCATAACTTTTGATGGGTGGTAAGACAAATCAACGCAATAACGTTTAAATTTTCCCCGTAGATGGTGTGTGTTAAATTTTGCATTAACGCATCAATTAATCTGGATTAGCTCCTTTAATTAAGTTTTATTAGTCTTTAATCCCCCTTTTTCGACGTTCGTCGTATCGGAAGATATCACTCTTACCTTTTGAGCCCCCAACACCCGAAATCGCGATGATGCGATATAGTTAAAAACGTGATCTGAATTAAGTGCTTAATTAATCCATGCTTAATGAATATTGTGACTTCGCTACTCGGAGCTACGACGGTATGGATTTTTGGGAGAGCGATCGCCGAGTCGCGAAACCCCGACAGTACTTAACTAGGGTTTAAAGGAACTTTACTCCTGACACTACCCTGGGTAAACTTTTAAAGTTGTTTCGCGACTTCGCATATCGGGGTTTGGAAACCATGTGACTTGTAACTCCCAAAGCGCAATAGCCCGAGGTAATAAAAGTGAGGGGAATCTTAGACTCTTGGAATCTCTATTAAACCCGACTCTTGGAATCTTTCTTAATGGTTAGAAGACGGTGATTTAGGATTATAACGGCCATCGCCACTTCGCATGTCGGGGTTGCTGAGGCTTTCAGTGGGTAAATATCATGAAGTAAAAAACAGCTTAAAGACCAACCTTTGATTTTAAGAATTATATTTAAACCACTTGAAAAAGGCGACTCCAAGATGGGGAATGAGAGCCTGTGAGTAGCGGGCGTAAGAAGGCATCCTGGGAAGAATCCTTCCGGTTATTATGTGTATTTTTCCCTGTAACCTTAGCCTAGATTAGGATTCTTTGCCTTGGGTGGAGCTTAGTCCCAGCTCAGGGGTGACCCACTACTGAGCATGATGAGCAGTGTGGTCTAAGGCTGGGAGGTTTGTGGAAGGCCTGCACGTGGTTGGTGGAATTACCATGGTTTCAAAGATAAGTATCAGCTTATGCTTAATATTATGTTCTGCATGCCTGTGATGCTTATATGTATCATGTATTTTGTTGTGCATATGAATTATTGTTAATGCCAGGGATTATTTATGTTAGAAATAATCTTGCGCTTACTCTGAGTTAAATGTGTATAATTTGATTTAAATGCATGTTATTAATTAAGTATGAGAATGATATTGTTCCACATAGTAGCGTTGGCCCGGCCAGTGGGATGACGATTGGGGACGTTACAAGACTATCCTATCATTGTCACCTCAATAGGATGTCTCTTTCTATTTACGATGGTAGGCCTATGGGAGACGTCCCCGGTGACCTGGGTTTTGAGAAGGTGAAGGATAAAGGCCAAGTGAAAAGGTTCCCTCTCACAAGTCACCATTGATCAGAAAGTCTAGTTAAACAACCAATAAAGAAATAATAAACCAGAAAAGTACCTACCCGGAACAAAGCAACATAAAACTATATTTGCAAGAGCACTTGTTGGATAGTACTTCATATAATCAAACTTTCTTAATAAAATCAATTGACTAATATATTGATGAAGTAAACAAAGATGTATATCAGCAATAATCACAAGACAATACTTCACAATTAATGCCTTAGAAAAGCTTCAAAATGAGCAGGAATAATTAATCATCAATGTCATAATACCAACATTCATTAGAAGTAAATAAAGCTATGCATTAGTCAATCTTTTCAACCACTAAGAGAAGCTTTAAATAATGTAAAATATGGTTGTAACTTAATTGAATAGTAGCAGAAATAAGGTTAGTAGCTCAATCTAATCTAGGGTTAGAAGGTGTTAGTAGTTTGTTCAAAGATTTAGATCTTTGAAGGTTGTGATCAAAACACTCAAGAGAGAGAGATCTTAAACTAGTGCTTTCATAGGGAAAAATGGAGTCAACAAGTGGTTGCAAGAATTGAAGGAGCAAGATGATATTAATAGAGAAAAGATAAGAGGAATTGATGGATGAAGTGTTGGTAAGCCAAGGCTTCAACCACCAAACCCTAGGGGGAAATGACTGCTAAGGTGTAGGTAACCCTAGGCCTTAGTAGGTTTTCCTCCTTCTTTAACTCAATGACAAAGTAAAATCGGCTAGGATGAAGTAAAAAATGATAAGGTGTTGCAATGGAAAGGCCCTAGCAATGGCTTCAATAAAATGGCTCCTTGGCACAATCTAGTAGGTAGATAACAAATTAGAACAAGGACAATAACATGTGCTTGATCCCTAGGGTTTAGGCTAGAAATTTCATAAATAATAACAAAATGTAAAGTAAAACACTATAACCATTCAAGTAAGAGAAGAATTGCAGAATTTTACTCACATTCACCAAGCATCCTCAAGCAAAACCCTAGTTGTAGAATTTCCACCAAGAAAATGTCAAATTCACCAAAAAGTAGCCCTCCTCCAACAAGTGTGCACTAAAATTTCAGTCCAAAACCCTAGTGAGGGCCACAAATTTCAGACCTCACACAAGTGTGAGTGAAATATGATGATAAAATGAGATTTTTGGCTCTCTACTTATACAATATCATTGACCTTTAATTTCACTTTAGGTCGCAAAAGGTCGACATGGCCAGTTTACATCAAAAATATTGTTTTACATTAAATGTCATAATTAAAACCCTAAATCAAGAATAAATGATGATGTCATGTAATTTTAGGGTGATATTAAGCCCTTTTATGGGAATGTTGGCCTCCAGGGACAAAACGTTAGGCCTTCTTGGGCCTCAGGAACCTGCCACACGTGAGACTTGGTACACAACTACCTCCCAAAACCTTCAAAAGAACTGGATGATGTCATGGTTGTCCTGGGTGACATCATGGGCCTTCTAAGGCCTATGTCCTGGTGGAAAGGGCACCACCCTCCTGGGTACGGGTCTTCCAAGATACCTCTAGTGGTATGTCCTCCTCTTTCTCTGGTGCAATCCCCTAATCTATCTCTGCCCCCTGCTGGAGTCTCATCATCCATCTGGTGGGATTTTATCCCCATGGAGGTCTGAAATGATCATCTCCCCATGTGTACCTGTGCATAAGCGTACCTATCCATCGGGTATTGTTGACACAATGGAAAACCCAGGGTTCAATGCTTAACAGTGCACCAACAAAACCCCAACTGTCGACCCTTTCGAAAACACCTGCGAAGAAGGCAAAGTCTCACCCAAGATAGAAGTCGAGGGGGTTACATGACACAGGTGTCTATAACCAGGTTGGGACACAGATCTGTGATAAAAACACCTCGCAGAATATTCTATCAATGCTTAGAAGGTGACATGCATTAGTTTCTTAACATCACAGAGCATAATAAAAGATAGATCGATGAAGCAACAATGAATGATTAGATACCCTGAGCACTTGGAACTTAGCATTATAAGTTAAATCTAGCATTCATTTACCCTTAACACAAGTAAAGCACTTAATCAACAAGAGATCTATCCATTATACATAATAATCAAATCACTAAGCAGATTCATAACAGAAATAACATAGCACAAAGAAAACCATGAGACACCAGATATAGGTGGTTCACCCCAGTGTGGGGCTACGTCCACCAACCGCTTCTCCTCTTTATTATTCGCCAAAATCTTACATTCAGTCACTCCAATTCACTAAGCCACTAAGTCGAACTCCGCCCAAGACAGGAGATCTACGCACTAAGCAACAGATCCTCCTTCTTTACACTAAGTACTAGATCTGTGCATTGAGCATTATAAGCACTAAGCACCTTCTAAAAAATCACAGTCGAGCACTAAGCCTCGACCACATACATCCCTTTGTACAAAGAATTAGTGATCAACTTCTACAATACATTCCTCTTTATTTATACTTTACCAACCCTTACAATAAGGCCTAAGCATGGCGAAAACCCATGGGCCGACATCCCATAAACCCATGACAAAAACCTTAGAGAACCCCTTATTGGGTCCACATAGCCCACAAAATAAGTGAGATCCGTGATCTCAGCTCTGCCTGGGCGCTCCTTCTTCGACCATCGTGTCGAGGTCTGAAAGTGGGCCAAAACTGACCAAAGTTTCCCCAAAACTTGGTTGAGGGCCAACAGGTATGGTCATGTAACATCAACATATATGCCCTTTGTGGGATCATAAGTCATAGGGATCATAGCAATGTCAATCAAATTTAATCATCAAGTTATTAAACATGTGCATAAAATCCCATTTACCCAGATAAGTGCTCAAAGACATTATACTAATCTACAAGCCAAGTTTGGAGGAAACGCTAGGAAGTCCTATTGGGCTAATTCTCACTAGATGTGCGATGTTTCCAAGAGAAATCAAATCTAGGCCATGTGAGTGGATGAGGTGCTAAGGGATGTCTGGGCAAGGGGTGCAGTGATAATAGGGAAATGTATGGCTTACCTGTGGGTGCCTTTGTAGAGGGTGAGTTGCACCTGTCATAAATGAAAATGTTTCCAAGCCCATTCATTCCTTTTGTCTTTATTCTTATTGCTTTTTCTTTCAAGAAACTAGTTAGGGGACACTACCCTGGCATGGTGACCAGTGGTGGCAATGTTACCCACAAGCATTTCATGGAAATGAGAAGGTTGGATCGTGATGAGACCCCCTTTCTCTTGGTTGTGCCACCAAGATACACTACCCCGGTGTGGTGAATAGTTGTTGGTAGTGTCATACCATTACATGCCCATGGACCTAATAGGTTGGCTCATGATGAGACCCCCTATCCTCTAACTAGGTCTTGTTTTATTATTTTTATGGGTCCCTTTATTTCTTGCTGAGAATCTTTTTATTGCTTTATCAAGGATCCCTGGGAAAAGCATCTCAAGGTTTCATTCTTTTTCTTCTATCTTTTTCCAGATACTTTTACCCTCTGGGCCTTTAGCCCCTTCTTCCCACAAGGTAAGGTACAACCCTTAAATATTTGACCAGCCCAATGCCCAGACCAGTGTAATGGGATGGATGAGCGGGAGAAATATGGAAAGTGGTAAGTATGGTGGGAGAGGACAATGGTTTCTCATGAATCCCCCCATTGGCAACTCAAACCCTATGGGTACCAGCTTACTAGGGCATCCTGTCATTTCCCCCAGATATGGTCAAGCGGAGAGGTATAAGATACAAGCACCTGTTAGAAGCAAAAATAATTGAATTCACATATTCAAAGGTTTTGAGGATCAGAGTGACACATACCATGATACCCGGACTCATTACCTCATGGAGAAAGATCCATTTCTGCTACAGGACCAAGCCAAGGTGACGAATGTTGTTGTTGTTGACAAAGTGGAGGTGTTGAAGAATGAAAAGATGGGCCCTCTAGGGCCATGCTCAAGTTGATATGGCTCTCGATAATCCATGTCTAGGACCTATGGGCCTCGAGACATAATCTCCTTATTTATCCCTAAACTGGGGGATAACAAGCCCCAATCTCAGTCTTTAAGACAAACACATTTTAAATTTCAAAGAATATGTAACAGACTATATATTTTTCAGAAATTTCAAGAGAGCTATTTCGGGATCAGTTTCGACTGTGCTTTGTAACTGTGAGTTTTGAGTATAAAGTATTTGAGATTGATCTATCATTTTATTTATTTGAGTTTCCCATGTGTCCACTCGGTTAAAGTTCTCTTATGCATGTAGATCATCTTCTTTTTATTTTTATGTGTTCAGAAATCTTTATTTTAAACTGTGATGGATGTGAGGAAATTTTGCTTATTTTATTTAAAGGTGTGAATGTGCTTAGTTCCTGGTCCTTTCTCAGGAACTTTCTTTAAAAACAAAACAAAACATTTTTCTTTTATCTTTCTTGCAATCTTTATATTTCTTTGATTACCACGACGGACTTCTACAAAGTCCCACATTTTGAATACCTAGAATCCCAAAGAAAATCTTAAAGTAAAGAGCACCACCTCTATAAAAACGCAGGGGGATTTATGTCCTCGTGAGGTTGTCGTTTCATTCCTA
>JASDQU010252830.1:0-10387 GCA_032191745.1 Picea mariana
TCCCCTCTTCCCCAAACACTCAACACAATGGAGAACATTTCTTCCTAAGGGGGGAAGACTGATCCAGGTGGATATTGGTGGCCACCCACCTATTCCAAATTCCAACTGGATCATCTTGATAGTTTTCAATTCAACACGTTTCTCTGTAATGGGGACATTTCTTTATAATTGTGGGTTATGCACTTTCGGCTATCCTAAATACCTACACAACATCCATGTAGGTAATGGTGGCCTCCCACCTATTCCAACTAGCTTATTTTGGAAGTTTTCATGTCAATACATCTTTATGTACTTCCAGGGCCGTTTTGGGGCCTTAAACAATGTTTTCTTGGATTTTCATAGTCAAACTGTAGACGAAGTTTGTGTTTGATGAAATAATGCATAGTTCTCGAAAATACCTTTCCAACATGCTATCACATGCCCAAAATGGAGATCGTATACAAAATTTATGATCCCGGGAAGTTGATGTACTAACTTACCCCAACAAGGCCCACATGATTTTTGGCACTTCATCTCATAGGGTTAGGTTTTTCAATGTCTAGGGTTTTTTCATTCATGTTTATTATAAAAATTCCTTCATAGCCTTATAGTACTCATCTTCTTGCGAATGAGCGTAGTCTTCACATATCTTCTCAGAGATAAGCTGTCATCATTCTAGCGAGTCTTCCACTATGTATTTTTATAGTCTTTGTGCATTTCTTTCATTAATAGAAATCATGTATTATTGTATTTCTCTGTTTCTAGTAATATTTATTTTCACTTCATTGTAATATATATGCTTTCATTTCGTTCTGAAAATAATCTGATTCAATTCATGTCTAAAACTCTACAGTCAAATTCAAACTAGTCCTTGTCCTTTTAATAACTTTGTGGGCTTGATCTCCATGTCATGCTCCTGAATGTTAGCAATCCATTTACCTCTTTTTCCCTCACTATCAGGATGTGTGACAATTTCCTTTATAATATTGGTAGGTACATAAGCCAATATATTAGAGTGCAATATATAATCTCTGAAATCCTTTAATGCTTTGACTAATGCATAAGCCTACTTTTCCATGCTACTATACTTCATCTCAACATCTCTCGGGGCCTTGCTGAAATATGTTATGGGTTGCTCATGATTTTATTCATGATTTTGTAGCAACACACAAGCTATAGTATGAACTGATGCAAAACAAAAAATGAGAAACTCTTTATCATAATTTGGGAGGATAACAACTGGAGCTTCTCCCAAGGCCGTTTTGATCTATTGAAAGGATTCTTTAGCTTTAGCTATCCACTTGACTTCATGGTCCTTTTTCAACATGTTGGTAATATGATTCACCATTTCATCGAAATTGGGGACAAACCTTATCAGAAAGCCTATTTTACCTAGGAAATATTATACTTCTTTCTTGTTCCTAGGCTGAGAAATTTGTTTGATTGCCTCCACCATTTCCGGATGTATCTTCACCCCCTCTTTGGATACTATATGGGAAATAATTTTTCCTTCTTCCATAGAAAAATAATACTTTTGGGGGTTCAAGGAAAACCCAAAATTCCTACACTTCACAAAGGTTTTCATTAAATGCTTTATGTGATCATCGTATGTCTTGAGTTTTCCTTAAATGCTTTATGTGATCATACTCTCACCCACAAAAGAGATGTCCATAGCTCTTTGAAAATTTGCTTCTGCATTTATCAGAGAGAAAGGCATTTTGTCATACATGAAAGTAGGGATGATTTTAAGGATGGAAATCTATTTTAAAATGTAGAAGCCTTGGCGAATATTACTAATCCTTCATATTTCAACTATAAATGTTTGGCAATATTTTTTTTAAAAATATTCAAATTTATAAGTATTTTACATATATTTTATAAAATTTTGGCGATTTTTAATGTCAAATAATTTTATCCTATAGAATTTGGGCGAATCATTTTTAAAATAGCGAATCCCATTTTTTGAAAAACCATGGAAAATTAGCCCATCAACGAAATTTAGCCCCTAAAATCATCCTTGCATGATGAAAGTCCCTCATGGTGTTGTGAAGGTTGTGTTCTCTCTATCATCTAGGTGCATGGACAATTGGTTGTATCCCGAAAAGCCATCCATCATGGATATCTTGTTTTTCCCTACTACTTTCTACAGTATATGGTCCATCTTGGGTAAGGGATAGTTATATTTTAATGAACATTTATTCAAATTCCTAAAGTCCAAACATAGCCTTATTTCCCCATTTTTTTTCTCACTGGAACTGAATTAGATACCCATTCAGAATAACTTAAGGGAATAATATTATGGGAATATAATGGTAGGAAAAAAAGAGTATTAACTTTCCTGAGCTTCTGCTTGAAAGGCTTATTACCAAGCTTGAATGGTATTCGATGATGGATGATACTAGTACCATAAGTTTTTAAGTCCTCGTATATCCATGTGAATACATCCATGACCTCTTTGAACAACTGCAAATACTCTGCCCTATGATCAACATGAATATTTTTTGACGACTTAATATATTTAGGATCCTTTTCAATCCGAATATTATATTCCTCAATGATATCATCTTTGGGGAGGATGATTGGTTTGACAGGTACATCATTTCTATCAAATAACTTTTCTAAAGGTGCCAGTCCTTTGAAAATGAAGCTATTCTTGAGCTGCAAGACTTTATGCTCATCCATGTAATTGCTAAATTCGGGAATCTCTTCATCTTCCTCACCAATATTTTGTTTCATGTCCTCTTCATCATCTAAATCAATATGAGTATTTGCAAAATCGTCTATCACTTCCATGAAATTTTCGATCTACTAATCATATTCAAAAACTTGCCAGTATTTTATATTCTCAGGAATGGAAGGTTTGTACCTCATCTCGATCTCATATTTAATTTGAGAGGTGGTTGGTACTTTAAAGGTATTGAAAGATACTGCTAATAAATAGGATACAACAACCCAGATCTTCATTAGAAACATATATGGGATGATTCAAAAGGTTATTCTGATCACTGACCACATAAGAAAACTTTGTCTCTCGGTACAACATTTTGATCTCTCCTCCAAAAACCGGTACAGTGGCATAAGTCATATCCATCTGTATAGTGGCTCCCAATTTTCATGCCCATGTTCTAGACAACAACATGTCATAATTTCCTAGTACATCAACCACCACCACGTCCATCATAATTCTCTTAACAGACAGCTTTCCCAGGGTGACAACTATGTATTTAATCAGCCCATAACACTTCACTTTTATGGCATCAAACAAATAGAGATAATGATATGTCCTAGTTATTTCCAACCCCAAATTTTCCATGACTATTTTGGGCATAAGATTGTGTGATGCTCCAGAATCGAACATACAATTGTGCAAAATTTTATCATGAATATTCAAGGTCACATAGAAGGGTGCCATAGATTCTTCTTTATCATCAATATGAGGACCACAAACTATGGTAGGGGACTCATCTTGTACATTCAAAGTATCAGGAGAATTTGTTGATCCTTTCCCCTACATCATTTTATCAATATTTTTATGGTGTGAGGGGTTTTTAGCCATCTCCACTAAAGGAACAAGAATATTTATCTTAAACAATTCACGTTCAAAATTGAAAGGTGAAACTAATTCCTCAAGTTCTTTAGTTTCTTTTTCCTTTTTTATAGGCTCCAAAACTTCATCTACCTTAGGGATGTCTAGAACCTCTTTAGCTTTATCTTTGGAAAAATTTGGACCAACTTTCTTAGCATGAGATTGATTGTCTGCAACAACTTATTTCTATCGAGGCATGAGATCTACTTATTATGCATATAAGCCCACTGAACTGAGGATAAAGATCCTTCGTTGGGTTGATTTCTAGGCATCAATTTCTTAGTATTTAGAGACTCCTTATATTCATTTTGAGTTATATGTATGGCATCATTCTCATCTTTAAGTAGGTAGATTTATTATGTCTATTCATCATAACTCTCATCCACTACTTCTTCAATAAAGTTGTTATCATTGTTGGTTTTTACAGGGGGTTGAATGGGTTGTTCTTCATTTCTTCTCTCCCTTCTCATGAGTTGTGGATTGGGAGGTATTTTGAATTGGTTAGGGTTATGATTCCTTATGCCTCTCTCTTGGGGGGCTCTATTTGTATTGTTATTCTCTATCTAAAATCTAGACATTTTGTTTGTCGGATTCCCAATCAGTTTAGACATCTCATCTATCCTTTCTTCTTGGGGGTCTCTACTTGGATCAAAAGTACCACAATCTTCCTTGGCCTTCTTCTTTTTTCCTGATCTTGTTTTTGCTTCATTTTACCCGAAATAATCATATTCCCTTCGATGTCTATTGCATCCTCTTGCATTACTAGAAGGCTTGGGGACCTTCTTTCTCTCAAAGTCAAGGAAAAATCAACATCAAATTCCCCAATGTATGCCACTTTAGCTGCTGGTAGTGATGGATTTATATCTGCATGGATCATGTTATAGAGATTATTAAAACTCCTATTGAAATAATCGACAGTATCATTGGATATATTCTTGAGTGAGACAAATTCACTCAGGTTGTATAGGCTATCTCTTTTTTCACCCCACTTTCTCATAAAGGAAACTGCCAACTATCAATTGAAGCAATAGGTAATTCTCTAAACCATTTTCTAACATATCCCCCTATAGTTTGGAAAAATAGCCTCATGAATATGTCATCATATTCTACGATCTTGTTGTCTGTAAAGTCATGGAAAACACTCATATGCTCTTCAGCTGAGCAAGTTTTATCTCCATCAAATTTTGGCAGATATTTCATGTAATTCTCAGGGAGGTCATGGGTAATTTAGGACAGATTCAATGGGGAAAATATGGAAGTGACCCAAGGATTTATAGGTGGTGGGGGAGGAGGTTGATTTCCCCCAAGTCTTCCCCCACCTAATCCAACCATGATATTTTGTAAAATGATGTTATGGGCTTCGAAGGACAAAGGAGGGACAAGAATTTTCAATAATTGTCAATGGGAAGAACTGATTTCTTGGCTAAATTCTAAAGGAGAATTTTGAATATCTGCCAAAGGTTCGAGTGTACATTTTAAAGAAGAGAACGAATATTCTGATACATTAGCTAGATTTAAGAATTCAACACTTTGATGAACAACGTAAGGAAATATTTCTAGATAAGGGTTACCTGAAAAAGAAGAGATATGACATACTCTGACATTTCTCCATGTGACAAGATTTTATGGATATGAATATATCAGATTTTGATTAGAATCAGGGTGGATTCTGGTATGTCTTATGACAGAGGAAATATTTTCCTTCTGTGGAGTCTCCAAATGAAGGATTAACAACCAAGTGCCTGAGGCTTGTTCACCATCAAGTCTCAGAACTTACAATGGCGTATCCTAGGGAATATTTCTTCATCTTACGTCCCCGGAAATAACGCCATTTCAGATGTTATCCCTCCAGATGTTCCAAGATGTTGTTGGAATGATGATGAGGCACCCTAGGGGTCAAGAATCAGGATAAATTTGAAAGCCATATTTGCAGTAAGGTAATTGTGAAATATTTGGGAATTTTTTCCCTCTCTCTTTCTTGAAATGTAGGACCTCAAACAGTCTTAGTTCAGATGACAAATGCTGTGAACTCTCAAAGTAATTTGACCACGAGTGTTTCAGTCAATCAAGATTAAAAGAGGGATGAAATGTTGGATTAGAGGAAATAACAAAATAAAAATATAGAGCAGTTCTAAGAATGAATCATGTAGCCTATGTGAAATGAATAACATGATGAGCAATTAAGAATTCAACAACACTGACAAGTGAAAACAAATCAATAAACATATGCTTCAAATAGTTAACATATTCATACATTCAAATTCAAGGAGGTACCCTCTACATTTCATTCAAATGCATAAAGAAAATGATGATAAATGGTCATACATTCAGAGGAAATCACTTATGTGTCATAACTAGACATCACACATTAATACTGAATATCGTGAATAACCTATTGTTTGAGATTTATAAATCAGATCATATACAAGAAAAGTAGAAACGGTAGGAGATTCTTTACAGAAACACATATACAATAGAAGGAGGAATTACAGACTAAAACTTAAATGTGATGGATGAGTCTATGGTTTCTTATTGCATTTAACCATTGACTATGCTCAAGGTATCTCTGGTCGAACAACTCTGTTTACAAGAAACTCTTAAACTCCCCAAAGTATCGACCTTGATAATGGGAACCTGCTTTGTCTTTTATCCTTCTCGCTCATGTTTTAAACTTCTTATTGAAACTACTTTCATATTCTTGAATATCCTTACTACTTCTTGATTCCCGGGTGGCTTTCCCTTTAGTGAAATTGTAAAAATTATGTTTACTTGCTGGAATTTGTTATGTTGAGATTATGGGATAACTGGGAATTCGCAGGCCAAGATACCGATCACGCCCTGCCCATGAAGATTCCCTGTAATCACTTCCCTTGCTACAACAAACTCAAAAATATATAGAGAGAGATTGTGTGACTCAATAGCCTTCAGATCGGTTTCAATGAGTAATTGTCGCTGTCAATCAAAGGCACCCTCATCAGAGATATCGGGGTTTGAAAAAGCGTTAAACACAACCACTGTCAAATCATCCTAATCAAATATGGACCGTTGATCATAATTTTTATCAAGATGAGATCTGGGCCATTGATTGAGGCATTGGAGATAGACTAGGAGTCCTCGACCTAACTCGACCATGGAAAAAAATTTGGATAAGGAAAATATATTGCGCTAACACCGGCCTGGACCCGTGGAAACTTTTTATCCGCTCATGATGATGCTAATGTGGCTAAGATACATGAAACGTGTCAATTGAATCAGATAGAGTTGTGAGAAGTGTCAAAATGAAATGATCCAACCTTTATTTATAGTGTTTGAGTCATATTTATTTGACTTGCAAGGTCAACTTCTTCTTTTGTCTTCAATATCTTATTTTATATCTTTTCTTGGTTTCTTTAATATTTTAATGGTCTCTTACTTGTCTTCTTGGCTTTCTTCTTTTACTAGAAAATTTATCCATGAGCCTTGTTGATATGAAATCTCCTCACATGCAAGTCTAATTAATATAGTGCTCTAATGTAAACAACTAGAGCAATTAGGTTAACAACTAGTTGTTTTAAGTAGTATGGTTTTAGTTTAATAATGACTAAAAGTGATGAGCCAACCCACATTTGTTGATAGCAATGAATAATGACTATCCTCACTGTTATTATACATAGATATTGTTATCATATAATAATAATAAGATAATAAAACAAAATTATATATATAGGATGACAAATTATCCTTGTTGGACGTCCATGCAATCATAACCATATTTGATTCAAATTTGAAACTCATCATGTGATAACTTTTGCTATGGTTTAATAAAAAGAAATATTTAAAATCAAATGAAGTAGCTTAGTCAATTAATAAATTTAATATTTTAGTAGTAAAACCGTGTGAAGGAGGCGACCTTAATCTATGTGGTGGCTATAGGATTCATAGTCAATAAGTGCATTTAGGGTGAAAGAGGCTTCTATAGTGTGTGGTGGGTAGTTGGCTATATATAATATCCATTGTCATTTAGTGTGTGGTGGGTAGTTGGCTATATATAGTATCCATTGTCATTTAGTGTATGGTGGGTAGTGGCTATATATAATATCCATTGTCATTTAGTGTATTCATAATCCTGGCAGTGAAGCCATGTGAAGGAGGCAACTTTAAGCTCTGTGATGTCAACAGTATCCATGTCCAATTAGTAGAAGTAGGTGGGCCATTGTCATTTAGTGCATTCATAATCCTCTCATGTAGAAGTAGGTGGACCATTGTCATTTAGAAGTAGGTGGACCATTGTCATTGTCAAATGTAAGGGAACAAGTTAAGATCACAAGACCTAGACCATGAAACAACATTAATCATTAATTCTTGCAGTGAAGCCATGTGAAAGAGGCATCTCTAAGTTGTGTGATGTCAACAGTATCCTTGTCCATTTAGTGCAAGTAGGTGGACCATTATCATTTAGTGCATTCATAATCCTCTTAGTGAAGCCATGTGAACACTATAAAGGAGTTGTCTATAATATTCATTGTCATTATTACATTCATAATCCTTACAATGAAACCATGTAAAGGAGGCAGCTCAAAATTGTGTGATGTCAACAATGTCCATGTCCAATTAGTACAAGTAGGTGGACCATTGTCATTTAGTGCATTCATAATCCTCTGAGTGTGATGTCAACATCAACAGTATCCATGTCCAATTAGTACAAGTAGGTGGACCATTGTCATTTAGTGTCATTTAGTGCATTCATAATCATCTCAGTGAAACCATGTGAACACCATGAGGGAGTTGGCTATAGTATCCATTGTCATTATAGCATTCATTAAACGGGAACGTCATATACAATGTCTCCATCATAGACACAATCCTGACGTAATGTGTAGACGTAATAACCCTGACGTAAGGGCCTCAATAGACGCCCGACATCCACGTTTTCCAACCCTGCCCGATGTCTTTTATATATATGCATCTCTCCATGGTATGTTTGAATCTAAACACGTAAAGTTATATTGAAAACTATAAATTATATATGTTGGATGATTTTTTCATGGTATATGTCAATAAAAATAAGTAAAGTTATATTGAAAATTGTTCGGATATATATGAATAAATTCAATGATATAAATTAAAAAGAATATTAGGATTTACATTTGAGAAAGTGTAAAATAAAATAAAAAATTAGATAAAATTTTAAATTGTTTTTATACAAATTTATATATATTATAAATTTTAGAAACCTATTTGTTTCAAATAGGTTTTGATTTATATTTTTATTTTTTTATATTATCAATTTTATCAATTTATCTTTTCCAAATTACTTTTGAATTAATAGAATTATTGAAATCATGATAATCACATTCATTTCAAATATTCTGCTTTTGATTTTATATATAAACTCTATTGATTTTTCATATATATTTTGAAATTGAGATTTATTCTTTAATTTTTTATTTTAATAATATTAAATATATATATAAATTACTGCATTAATATTTTAATTGTCATATTCTTTTTTAGTGGTATGATTTTTTTTTTTTAATTTCAGTTGTCATAGTGTAGTTAATGTTATTAATATTTTATATAGTTGTTTTAATGTATAATTATTCATAAAAGAATTGAATAAGATATATTTTATGTTGCACTTTCAAAAAGTGGGAACGTGGATACAAGTATAGAAGTTTTCCTCAATTTACATGAAACTTGAATTTGGGAGCAGAAATAATATATATTTAAAATATATAAAAATATATTTTAGATTACAATGTATAGAGATATTGATACATTTTGAATCTTATTTCAATAAAATTGAAGTTGAATCGAGGACAATATTTCTCCTATTGCAACAACTACAATATTAAAATTACTAATTTAATTCATGCTAATAATTATATCAATATATTTAACACAATAATGAAACTTTAATATCCACAAATATTCCATTAGAAAATGAGAAACAAAATTGAAAATACATATATACAAGTTTAACATCTTTTTAAATCTAAACTTTACATATATAAACTTTAAACATCTTTGTAAATTTGAAGCATTATTTTTTTTTTATTGAAAAAAAAAATAGTACTAAGAAAATACAATAAAAGTCAATGATATGGTGATTGATATCAACTACAGAGTGGAGCAAATGCTTGTCGTGGATAGGGTATTGATTTATTAGACTTTCATGTTTAGTTTGGACTTGAAGGAAAACATAAATGCATTAAAAGTTTTTCATATCCACAACTATAAAGTGAGTATTATTAAGTTTTTTTACTTTAGTAATTTTTGAAAATAATATTTACCTGTAGTTTAGTCTTAGTTTTATAGTGATATTTTGAATAAATATAATGAAAATATTTGTAAAAAATTATGTATTTGTAATAAAGAAATAAAAATATTTACATTTAATATAATTCTAATTTAAAGCTCTTCTTTTAAGAAACTAGTTCTGAAGCTCCCATTTTTTAAATGTTGAAGCTCCCAAGTTCCTAAAAGAATTCCCAGCTAATTGGGGACGTTCTCAACTAGTTTCCAAGCTCTCGAAATTTAGGGAGCTTGAAAACTAGATGATGAAAATGCCTAGAACGATTCCGTACAACATTGAATATATTATTTTTTATTTTAATATGTCCACTATCAAATATTTTAAAATTTATTTAATTTTTTTCCAAATTATGAAAAAAATATGAATTAGGTTTTTTTTTTTCTTATAAACCAAAAATTATAAAAATTATATCATAAAAAATTGTAATTTAAATAAAAAGAAAACAATTTTTCTTTCACCAAACTAAATTCAATTAAAAAATTTAATATATTCATCTATAACAAATTTAATTTGTCTAATTCATTATT
>JASDQU010252832.1:0-10789 GCA_032191745.1 Picea mariana
AGCTAGGTTTTTAGGTGAACTCTCGGCCATGCATGGCTGGGAGTTCCAGTTAACTGACAAAAATCTCTTCGTCCCGGCGGAAACTTTCCTAATTTTTTTCTTTGTTAGGTAAACGCGGGTTGTAGTGGGTTAGCCTGCGGTCACCCGCGTGCAGTAGAAGGCCAACAAGTGGTCAACCGCGCCCAGTGAAAGGTTAGGGCACGGGTTCCTTGATTTAAGTGGTTTTTTGAGGATTTGTTCAGCATGGTTTTGGCTAGGAAGAGGCATGAGTTGACCTGATGCCAGGTAAACCTTTGTGGTGCATTTTAGGGTTATAACAATAATTCAATGAGATAGGTTCCAAATAGGGGTGTCGAGAAGGGATTGGGTCCACTGGAAAAACAAATTGCTGAAAAATTATTGATATGATTGCGATCAGAGGGAAGAGAGGAATCCAATGGGATATGTCTCAAATAATGGTGTAGGAAAGATCCAAACTTTTTTTGTTATTCCTATGGAGTTACACTCCGATCTAAATAATACCGTAGTGACAAAATGGATAAATTATTAACAGGAAAATTTGTGTAGGAATTTTGCAACCTGAATGTAGGAGGAAAGGTTGCACAACAATAGATCTTGTTTGTTCTGTTTCTTCCTTGTTTCTGTCCCAAGGGTTAGGCTTTTTAGTTTTTCTATAGAAAAGGGTTTGTCATGTTCTATATCTCTCTAATATACATGTGGGTTCCAATAGTAGTACTTCGCCCGATATCTCAGGGCACCAACTAAGGAGGATAGACCATGCCCTTAGCCATACTACCCAACTACCCAGGTAATAGAGAGTATATTCCCAAGCGTTGTTCTCAGTGGCACTATAGCAGTCAGGCGACCAATTGGTTTATCTATAGAGGGTTGCATGATATATAGGCTGATCCATATATAGGTGTTGTCGGATGTGATACAACTCGAAAGGGTACCAACATGGGTTACAAGGATGGAAAAGAATGTGTGCTTAAGTACCACTTTTAGTTCCTATGTGTATGATTCCCTGACCACGGATTTATACACTGAATGACAGATCTTTGTAGCTTTAATATGCCAAAATACGTCTCTACCTTAAAAAAAAATAACCCACAATTTTCTGCCAAGGAAAGTGCTCTGATACCACTTGTAAGGTACTAGATCTATTATAATATTTGAAATGAGAAATATTGCAAAGAATAACAACAGAAAACAAAATATATGAAACCAAAACACCAAAATAATACCTTTATTGATAGGAAACAATGTTCACTTTCCTCTTCAAAGGGGAAACCCTTAGCAAAGCAACACTCTATTACAATAATTCTCAAGAAAAAAAAAATCCATGCCTTCTACTCCTATTTATAGTAAATTTATCTACCAAAAGAACAATATAGAGGGAGATCTTCTAGAAGTGAAAGCTTCTATTAGGTCTTCTTACATTTGAATTATTCTTCTTTATTACTAGGCCTTATTAATATTGGCCTTTATTACATGGAAAATATATTATTCTACCTACGTGAGGGGTTGGGGAGGCTATGTCCTTAACAATGATGGTGGATATAAGAAAGTTTGGAGAAGAAAATAAAACCAAGAAGATCATATGAATGAAGAAAAATTTCCAGAGATTGTATGCACAAGGCTTGCAGTAGTGCAAGATCAGGATGAAACTACATATAGAGAGGAAAATGTCAAAATTCAGAAAGATGATGAATCTACAAATGATGAGGAATATTACTCAAATTTAGGGGAAATTCCTCCATTAGTCCGAGCCATATGACTTGGAGAATCCCAATAAATATGAATATTGAACTAGGGGAGTCTATGAAGTAGCTCTACATGTTGGATTACTGAGAGGGGGGTTAATCAGTAATTAATATTTTTAGTCCTTTTAACCATAGTATGAAAGTGTTATTTATATTTATGATCAATATAGAATTATCATCCAATAAGTGTAGAGTAAATAAACCATGAACAAATGAACAATCATACACATACAGAATACACCAATATTTTTTACATGGAAACCCAATGCGAGAGAAAACCACATAATGCTTTTTATTATTTGTCTTTAATGATTACATTCATTGGAAGCATCAAATTTCTTTATTTTCCATTTGCAACTGGAAGGAGGCTTTGACCCCCTATTTTCAAGATACAACTTGAGGGAAGATCCAACTCCCCAATTCTTTGGTTACAACCAGAATGAGGTTACAACCCCTTATGGTCTCCAGCTACAACCAGAAGGTGGGTACAACCACTTATCCTTGCCCTGTCCAACTTCCTTGAAATATAAGTGCCAAATGTAGAAACTGAATATGTCACTGTCACAACATGTTCTATCAAATATGTCAGTGATAAACCTGTCACTGTATACTCATCAACCAATATAATATGATCACATATACCTCTAACACTATACCACAAGTTTGTACATCAAACCATGTGCTAGAACCTTATTATTATTGTTGTAGGTGAATCTCCCTGCGGACAAGTGGATTCCCTCTTGGTCTCTAGACTCCTAAGGCCAAGACAGAAAAGTGCTTAACATGGACACTGACTTCCTTTTAGATCTAATCAAGCTAATGAATGAAAGAGAAGGAGAAATATATGTACCTTATTAGCGACGTTTGTCCTTGCAAAGTCCTGGCTAAGCTTTGATCTTAAGCTCCCTGATAGGTCCTGTAGAACAAACAAAGATACAATGGACTTCCTACTCTACTGATATTAGCTCAAATATAGATCCATCTACTGCAGACAAACTCATATGGAACAAGCATAAGTTTGAAAGAAATAGGCCAAACATTGATTATTAATGAGAACAATTAAAAGTCCTTACAATCCTTTGAATGAAGGTGCAACAACTTCTTCCAGTTCTCCTTGTCCAACCCCTTTTCTCAAGTAATATCCATTGATTGCTTTGATGACATCTCACTCATGAGATCATAAGGTTGATGTAATTCTCAATCTCTATATATCCCCTTTCACCATGAGGAGGCCTCCTTATATAACCTTGGAGAGGCCAAAACACTTGATAGATCTTTGGGATAAGTTGAGAATTCCTCTCCTTTAGTTGAGGATCTTCCCTAAGATCATGCCTTGACCATCTATTCGAATCCAACTACCTTAAGGAATTGAGGGATTATTCCCTTATTTGTCTCAACAAACCCAAAACTTGCTCAGAAAAGGGTAGAAATCCCCCAAAAGGGTGTACAGGGCACTTAAACACTCCCCCAAATAGGCTCAAGGAGCGCCAGCACTCCCTGGTAGTGGGTAAGGGAGCACTCCTCTCCAAAATCCATTTTTTAGTGGTTCTTTCAATGGAAAAAGGTTTGTACTCCCTGTCAAGTGATATCTCTTCTTCAAAACTAGTCTTTGAGGTGTATTAAGTGTCTTTATGATGTTGTTAGAGGAACGACATAGGAAAGATGGAAGTATGATGTTTGTGACACTTGCAACACTTGTGGTCAAGATATGACACTTGCGGACAAGATGCGACACTTACAACACTTGTAATGATGACACTTGCGACAATGTTGAAGTGAGTAATTTTGAGGTTTAATAGATTGCCCCCCAAAGTATGAAGTTAGAAGATGATGATGACTGAAGTACTTTGTATACTTTTTCAAGAAAGGGTATGGATGTAGAGAAACTGAAAAAAGATACACACAACCATCAAACAAATATTATGACATGTTTCAAAACCCAAGGCAGACATACCTATGATTGAGTGATAAAGAATTTTTAGGTATGTCTGCCATAAAATACACTACAGATCCATAATTATATTGACAAATGGTATAGCCACCATAGATACAATGTGTATCTATACTCCTATGACCTGAACTGGTCATAGCCACGAAGAATACATAGTGGATCTACGAGATGACAAGACATAGCCATGACCAATACAAAGTGGATCTATTTAACAGTATATGTGTCATAGTTCAAAAGAACTCCTTCACAACCTCCGCAAAGTATACATAAGATTGAAAACTCAACCCAGGGTCTTCTTACTGATCTCGATGTAGTATGAATCTAACCATGTGAATAGATGTCCTGATGTCAAACATGGTAGAAACCACTTGATTACTGGCCAATGAGGTAAACTGTTAACAAGCGCGAGGGAGATCACCATTGATGTCAATGATTCCCAAGGCAGTCTAGTACATTCCAACGAATGTGAATGAATGAGATGAAGTCGGACATCCGTGAAATCATCCAATCATAGGTCAATGATTTAAACCCACTGTCAGATGTAAGGAGGCCTGCCATTGAGGCATGTAGGTCCCAAGGTACTAACTGGTTTCTACGTCTCAGTCCCGGATAATGTGCTGAAGTCTAAAGGAATAGAATCATCGAGGGAGGGCCTTGATGTATCCCCCATCAAAGAAACGAAACAAACACAAAGATTTAATTGGTAGATCAAATGAACATGGACTGAAATAGGTATTGAAACAAGATATTTGTGATGGTTGACTGTTGAGGCAGATAGTTCCCTTGAAAAATGAGGCACAACAACAAAAACTTGACATGGACCAAAACAGGATAATGCAGTGGATGTTGTTACTTTCGTTAGGTGACCCAAAGGATTAAAAGAAACTCAGAGGATTGGATTAGTGCAGAGGTTCACCATATTAAAATGTGTGCAAAGACAAAGTGCCGTGTTCAAGGATGATTGTAAGGGCTACTGGTAGTGTTCTCAAAAAAATGCTTGNTGACTCTTGAGGCAGATAGTTCCCTTGAAAAATGAGGCACAACAACAAAAACTTGACATGGACCAAAACACGATAATGCAGTGGATGTTGTTACTTTCGTTAGGTGACCCAAAGGATTAAAAGAAACTCAGAGGATTGGATTAGTGCAGAGGTTCACCATATTAAAATGTGTGCAAAGACAAAGTGCCGTGTTCAAGGATGATTGTAAGGGCTACTGGTAGTGTTCTCAAAAAAATGCTTGGCTTGATTCTTTCAATTTTTCCCCTATCTAGATAGACGAGTACCTCTTTTTAATTTAACGAGCTCGAGGAGGGTAACACATGATTGATATGACTCACCTTCGGTAAGTCCCTCTTCCTTTGTTTAACGAAATGGAAGAAGTAAGGGTTCAATCCCATATGGGCCCTTCAATGTATGATTGTTTAACGAGTCCAGAGAAGGTAAAATCAGTGGTTTGTCATATTTAGAGAGTCTAAAAACAACTTAAAGATGAATCCAATGTTGTCCTTTTTCGTAATGTTAGTCTTGCGAGGCCGAAAAAGAGATAAATTATCACTTGAAAGACTCCCTTTAAAATATTTTAATGAGTGGGAAAGGAAGCAAGATCACTTGGCAATCTTTTCATGTTTAGAGAGTTTGAAAAAAGCTTAAAGAAGACTCTAGGGGGTTCCTTTTTCGTGTAACCATGCGGGTCTGAAAAAGAGATAAACGTTTTCTCGACTGCATTCTCATGTATTTATGAGCACGAGAAAGAACAAAGACTAAGCTTGGTATGCCCCCATCTTGAAAGCTAGTGGCTTAACTCCAGAATGATCATCAAAGGCTGGAGACAATCCCTCCAAGCTTCAATTCATTCACCAACTTTGAGGTTGTCACCAATTTCTCTACTCGATGTAGAAAAATTATAAGGGTGGATGAAATGAAGATTCAAAAGAGGTGACTTTTTCAATTTTTAATGAGCTTGACATAGGAAAAGAACTATGCTCAGAGCTCTGGGTTCAATCCCCATATTGTTGTTTCATTTTTTTTTAACGAGCTTGCTACAGAGAGAAAAACTATGCTCAAAGCTTCTGTTTCATTTTTTAACGATCTTTTCACAGAGAGGAGAAATTGTGCTCATCACCTCTGTTTCATTTTTAAATGAGCTTTCCACAGAGAAGAGAAACTATGCTCGTGGACTCTCCTTGATCATGGCTTCCAAGATAATAACATCCTGGAAGGACACCATGTCAAGGGATGATACTTGGTCATGGCTTCCAAGAGATCTTCACTGGATGGAAGAAAATCACTCTGGAAGGGACACATGTCGAGGGTCTCCTCAGGGGTAAGGAGATCAGGCTCCAATATCCCTATTGAAGAGATCACCATGTCAACAAACAGATCCAAATCATCGGAAGTCGAAGGCATGGGAGACGATGGAAGATTGACATCAAGAGGGGAGATAGAGTGTATATCTTCCATAATTTCTTCATGAGGGGGAAGAAAAGAGGATCGATGATGGTTATCATCCTGAGGTAGCTCGTCAATGTTCAACATTTCCATAATAGATTCATTCAAGTGAAAAATTGGGGAAATGCAGTCGATTGTAGATGACAAGGAACTTAACCATGATGGCATCGAGTAACTATCGGGTGCCAATAGATGTTGGTCATCGGATGAGGGAGAAGCGGATTTGATAGAAACGTATGATGTTTTGGTTGGAATAAGTGGCATGGTGTCACATAATGCATCGAATTCCAATGGACTAGGTACAATCCAAGGGTTAGATGATTCCAAAGATTGATAAGCCATGGTTGAAATCATATCGACGGTGGAAATATGATGTGTAGTTGGTGGAAGTGGTGAGGGGAAGGTACCCATAAGGATAGAATATTTTAGCAAGACAACACCAATGCTTTCACACTTGATCTTGTGGTATCCCAAGAAATAAATTTTGTTGGTAGCTGGAGCACAAGAATCGGTTGTGCATAAATCTAACTGATCAACAATGACACTTTTTCCCTGATGAGGAAATTGTACACATCAAAATAGCGATGAGGAAATGATAGTCATATCATAAAACCAACTTCTTCCAAGCAACAAGTTGTAATCAAGGGGAGCATCGACCACCTCAACATCAAAAGTGATATTTTTTCCACCCAATTGGATGGGCAGGGACTGTAAAAGCCCATGGGGATGAAAACCTCTCCCATCGAAGGTGCGTAACATTGTTGGGGATTTGTTAAGTGCAGGTGATTTTAAACCTTTCCAACATGCTAAAAACATGACACAAGTTGAGGCTCCCTCATCCAGAATAGTTTGGTGGATTTTTTGATTGTGAACAACAACATCAACTTGGAAAGAAGGTTGGTGGGAGAGTCAAGATGTATAATTGTCTAGGTTAAACATGATATGGTTGGACGACTCAGAATCAATGATGATAATAGAAGCCAAGAGTGTTCTATGTTGACTGGGGTAGTGCTGTAGAACTTCTAACACATACATAAAACATGATGCTTGAGCCAAATCTTCAACAATGTTGTAGTTCTAGGCAACACCTGAATTAGGATTAAAGGTAGATTTGTGGATAGTTCTCTTAAGAGGGCGTAATATAGAGTCAAGTGTAGGTTTCTCAATCTAAAGTGGTCCAGATGGGGGATTAACCGATGGAGGACTAACAGAGGACGGTGATGGATTCGGTAAAGTATCAGTACCATTAGTGACTTTTCCTTTTTCAGGGTTACCTGGTGTGTCATATGTCTTAGAGAGAGTAGTCAAATTAATCCCATTAAACATATAAATATGTGCACTCGTCGAGGCCTCATCATGAGGATGGCTAGAAATGCCCCCAGGAGAGGGGGTTTGAGCAACCATGGATTGTTGTTGTGGAAAAGGTTGAGTAAGCACAACGGGTTATGAATTTCATTGGAAAGATTTGGCCACTTCATTGCAATGTGGACAGTCTTGAGTGTAGTGATCGTCACCACAAATGATACATGGGAATTTCAGTTTCCATTGTGGTTGCTTTTCAGTAGCATGTGTTTTAGATTGATTTTTTGGTTGTCCATTGTTATTAGTATTTTTTGATTTATTTTTGGTCTTCTTCTTACCTACAGATTGTTGTGAAGGGAAAGATTGAACTACATTCACCTCATAGATCTAAGTTTAGGGTGAGGTAGAGGAGAGTGTGGTCAACTAGGAAGTGGATTGAGTTTTGATGGAACCGATAACACCGTCCGCATGAGATGAGGATGACGGATTTGATGGATCGGTATTAGCTCGAGCAGCATTTGGAAGAAAATCATACAAAGTACCAGATTGTGAATAAACCAAATCTAAGTACTGATCCCAAGTGATGGTTTCTTCCTTGGTGACCACGTCACCCATAGTGACATCGCGAGCGATCGAGGGTAAAAGTGATTTACTAAACCACTCTGCCAATAATATGTCAAGAATGATTACTTTGATCATCCTTCGTTGTCATCTCCATTCATGAATATGGTCAGAGATATGAACGGAGTCAGTTTGATGAAGGGAGGTCAAGAGTTCAATACCCGTCTCATAGCGAATAGGTAGTTGAAAGTGTGTGATGAAAGACATGGCAAGGGAGTTGAAATCATGAAAGGAAGCATGTGGTAGTTCAATATACCACTTTGTTGCTGAGCCCGTAAGTGTTCATTAGAAAAGACACAAACATAGAGAATCATCCATAAAGGAGTTTTATGAACACCACAAATGGAAAGTCATCACATGGTTATTTGGATATTCTCTAGATTTTCCGTAAAATTTCAGAATATTGGAAGAAATTTTAGCTGGAATAACTGGCCAAACCGGTGAATGAAAAATAGGATCATTGGTTAATCGAGACAAGTCTAGGAGATCCATAGTCGCAAGGAAAGGTAGTTGTCGGTTAATTTGCAGATGATACTGGTGTGGCATACGAACACCAGTAGGACCATAAACTGGGTTAGGTGGATAGTTGTAATGTAACACCCTGTTTCCCCCAGTCTGTAAAAATAACTATACTGGCCAAGAACTATGGAAAACACAAAGATGTGAATGTGTGATTTGAATGGACCTTAGTATAAAGGGTTGACAAATGTAAATAATGTTATGAATATATGTTGTAGGACTTCTAGGAGGGGGATGTGCTGAAAGAGAGACCATGATGGATAAATAAAGGTGGTGGAAGGCACCTGGAATGGTGGCGTTAACTTCCACCGAACCAAAATGTATTTGGTCTTCACTGGCCCGGAGAACCAAGAGAAACTCGCTAGCCCCGAAATGAATTACTCACCAGTATTGTAGGTGAAGAGGCTCCTCATGAGTTAATGAGGGATGGGGGTGAATCGCCCATTTGTGGACGCCTCAGACCTGAACATTGCGGGGAAATTCATGCCACCCGCAACCTCGCTGAAAAACAAAATGTAGGTAAAAGGTGTGGGAGGGGACGGACGCGAGGGAGAGATTGCAGGAAAGAGATCGAAAGAACTCTGGAACAAAATACAGAGTAAGCGATAGCAAAGAAGAAGGAGAGTAACCTTCATTCTCGATCGCTGAATAACCAAGACAAAGAGTCTCAAGCATCGTGGTCTAGCTTGGGGGTGGATAGTGGTAAATCCATTCAGAGTCGCTGAGCCTACGGTTGGGTGGAAACAAGCACCCCTCTCGGCAGTTGCATCACCTAGTGTTTTCTAATAAGTGTTTATATCTTGTGTCTTGCATTGAATATCTTGGAATGTATGCTCATGGTTTGAACACTTATAAATGGTTTTTGTGTAAGAAATGTCTGCATGGTGTTTTGATCGGAAATGGTGGTTGCATGATTATGTTGGAATGACCACATTCGGTTTATATATATATATATTTATAAATAAGTGCAGTTTTTTAGGTCTATTTTCGAGAAAGTTCCCTCACTCTATAAAGATGGGGTAAGTGCCTAGAAAGGACTGTCTTCGCAGTAAAAACCTTGATCTTTCTCACTACCAGTCACAGAAGCTAATAGCTCAAAGATTTTAAGAGGACCTTCCAGTCGGGTCCTCAAACCTAGTGAAATTTACCCAAGGGCCTGAAGAAGGAATTAATGGCGTAGTTCTTAAAATATTGCACGAGAGAGAATGGTATTCTCAGACTTTGATATTTCGAAGTTTCGAAAGCCGAGGTATCTAGGTGTGAGTCCTTTTGTACTCGCGAGTCCCAAAACCCTGACCCGCGAAATCCCGAAATGACAGCGTGTGGATGAATTAAGGACCTTTCGGTGGTTCAATACCTAGGATACCCTTCCTCTTGTTAAATGCACGAATGAGATCCTTTTGAAGGATCTAAGTTCTGTTATGACCATGAAATTGGATGAAGGAACGTAGGCGTTAATGCCTTGAACCCTTTTTAACCTTTGTAAGTAGCAAAGAAATTGGGACCGTCGATTCCAAGACCCATGGGAGTACCTGGACCATCCAGCTGTAGAGTACATGTGGCGGCTGGTAAGCATTTCGGATTTTCGGCACCCGGGGTACCTAAGTGCGAGTTCTCCTATACTCGCAAGACCCAAAACCCCGATTCACGAAAACCCGAAATGACGGCGTATGGATGAGTTAGGACTTTTCAGTGTTTTGGAACCCGGAACACCTAAGGAAGTATTTCCTTGTACTCGCAAGTCTCAAAACCCCGACTTGCGAAACCCCAAAATTGTTCAAGTGTATGATGAGTGGGTGTATCATCTTTTTTGCATTCAGGTAGTCGAGGAGTGTGAATCTTCAACCTCTTGTATCCCAAAAACCGATATACGAAACCTCGACTCGCGGAATCTTGAATTGGCATAGCATGACTTGGTTCAACATTTTGGTGTTTCAGTACTTGGAAAACCCAAAGGTAAGTTTCCCTTGTACTCGCAAGTCCCAAAATCTTGACATGCGAAACCCCAAAAGAATATAGTGTGGAGAAGTGGTTATACTTCGGTATTTCGGCACCCAGGGTACCTAAGTGTCGGCCCCATGAATTTGCCAGTCTCAAAACCCCGATTAGCAAAATCTCAATGGAGGAAAGCTTGAAATAGAGGAGCATGTTTAAAGTTTTGATGACTTGGAGTTTTCATCTTC
>JASDQU010252834.1:0-16189 GCA_032191745.1 Picea mariana
TTATTTTTTGGGATTATCCTCTATCTTGCATGATAAGAGGTTATTCATCCAAGACAAGTTTAAATAGTGGTTGTTGTTTAGTGATTAAGACAAATTTTCTGGGACTACAATATGGACATGCAATTTTTGGGAATTGATATGGAAAAGCAATTCATGGTTGGATTTTGACCTATGTGAGTTGTGCCATTCTTATTCCATTGCATTCTCATGTTATTTCTATGTTATGAATTATCATCCTGTCAATTTAGCTTTAGCCTTGTCTTCTCATGGTATTTCATATCGATGATTATTTGAATGTTGTACATGATATGGTGGTTCATTTTGTATGTGTGATCAATAAATAATTTAATTATTATTGAGTTTATTTCTGATGTTAAATGATGGAAAATATCAATTCCCAGAATTGAGTTTTCTTTCGTTCTCAGATATTGATTATCTTAAGATCACATGATTTTCAATTAGTTATCTTTCTACTGTTATAAATTTACTCCAAATATCAAAAGCTTCTTTGAATTTATTCTGGAAGTCTCTGTCATAGGTTTCCCTTAAATGTAGGACAAGCAGGAGCTCAAACAACACGGAGAGATAAACTCGGTTTTGTTGATCAGCTAGAGGTTAGTCTGTGTGTTATTTAATTAAACTATTTATTAATGAAATGATGATTGCATTAATTATCTTTGATTGTTTATGTGTCATTGTTTCAATTGTATTCACTTAGTAATTATTAGTTTGATATCTTTAAACATTAGAAATATTTTTGTTCTTAATTTATTTTTTTAAAACACTATTACAACAATCCATTTTTGCAAGATTTCAAGCAAATCTTGTAAACTGTATATAGATCATTTATAATCATTTGTACATTCACATTTGTAATTAGTATATCAACTGTTAGAATCATAGCTTTATATTAGTTTATCTCTTTTACTGTTTTTAGGAATTTAGTTGGCTAACAGAGCCATTAAACTCATTGGTTCAGATCATGCCAAACGACTTGGGTTAATTAGACAACCCCGGTCCGGATCTAACCTTACAGTTGACGATGTGTCACTTACGCCCGTCAACAAATGGAACTAGAAGGAGGGTTGGGGTAAACTAATGATTACATGTTTTACCCCTCATCCTGTCATAATTACAGATTTATAAATTCTTCTTCTGTGTCATCTTGAAATGCACTGGAAGGCAGGCCAAACTGACAAGCTGGCCTTGCGGGAGTTTTTGTTTTGAATGTATTTAATTCCCCATGGCTCCCCAAATCACTGTGTTGGAACATGCTTTCCACTTCTCATTACCTGATATTCCCAACGAGATAGTCTCTTGCTTGCCCAAACTCACCTTATATGGTGGGGGGGATGTATCTTCTAAAGACCATATTAACAAGTTTTGGTGTAAATGCATCAAGCATGCTATTTCTGATTTAAAGGTTTTATGCATATTATTTTCTATTACTTTTAGGGGTCAGATTAAACATTGGTTCGAGTCTTTTCCAACATATCACATTATTGATTAGTTTCAATTTCTAGAGGAATTTTTAGATTCTTTTGAAATCTATCATTACAATCAATTATGTGAAGAATTTTAGACTTTGTTAATCAATGAAAATTCATCTCCATAAGGCTTTTCAACAAAAATCCATCATGTTCTCTATAAATTTAATCTTGATGACATGTCATTTGTACTAAATATCCTCTATGATGCTTGTGTCACTTTCATCTAGTTATATTCAATTATGAATGATGAATTGGTTACTAATCTTATCACTCAATTGCGAGAAGAATTTTGTTCGCAGGATGAGAAGAATCCATTCGAAAATTTTGAATAAGAAGGGGAGGTAGAATCTATTGAAAAGGATCTTACTGACAATCAAACTTGTTTTTCCTTTGAATCATTGTATATTCAGTGCTCGACCACCGTGGAATAAGATTTGATGTTGGGTCAAGGTGATTATCAATATTCTTCGAATTCTTGCTCTAATCAGTACTTAAATTTAGTTATTGAAGAACACTTAGGTGATGAAAATGATCTTAAGCATTCTAACATTCCTATGACACTGATTAGAGATGTAAATATGCAATTTGAAGAAGAAACCTTAAACCTTCATCCACAAATCATACCTTATCCACATGAAAGATTAGATGTTTGTTTTAAATTGTCTATCATACATGAGGCAAATTTAGACGATCATATTATGTTGAAGGATTTATCACCAAACATGGTGAAAGTTTTAAGGAAAGTGGAGAGGAATGTCTTGAAAATACTATTGTTAAATATCATAGCTCAAGAGATTCTTTTCATGTGCTCATTTGTGATTTATTTTACTCTTTATATCCCAATATCTTTTTACATTATGATGGACATGATAATTTACCCACAGTATCTTACTCTTTTCCATCACAATCAGATCTTTTCGATATACCAAGATTTGGTGAAATTAATTCCATACATAACATTTTTGAATTTGGATTTGACGCTCTTTCACTTTCATCACTCACATGGAAAAAAGACATGTTGCGAGATGATTTTACATGATTTATTTTTGAAAAAGACAATGCACTCTCTCTTATGGAGATCAAACATTCTACATTGCATATTCTTTCTTTGATTAGTTCAAATTTTAATGATTATGCTTCATGTTCCAGAAATGGTCCATATCATCAAAGGAAGTGTTCAAACCAATAATCTAATTGATGTCATGAATCCTCTTATGATGTGTTCCCCATTGATATATCTATTGCATCGAAGTCATAGTTTGCATCCTAATGACACAATCTTAGAATGGCTAGAGGATTCATACATCAAGAAGTTTCAAAAGAATGGTAAGGTCATGCTTGATTTGTTTTTAAATGAATATATAGGAGGTAAGCATGACATATTTCTTTTGTATCCACAAATACTACATTCATTTATTCTAATTTTCAAATTTCTATGCCTTCCAGGATTGAACATGCTCTTGTGGTTGCACTAGAAATACGATTTTACTTAGCGTTTTAATCAATTTAGTAGTTAGAGTAGGTTTAGGAGTAGGCTTCCTTTAAGTTGTATTTCTCACCATGTTTCTTTGTAGTAATGCATCTATGAACACAAGTGGGTACACCAAGAGAACCATAATATGAATGTTGTTAGGGAAGTCCACTATAATCCTTTTCTTTCTACTTTTCGTTGAAAATTTCTTTTCAAAAACGCAGTATCATCATGGAAATTTTAAATGGAAAGTAAAGAGATAAGTAAATTTGAACTGTCAATTCAACCCTAACCCAAGGTGCCACTAGTAGGACTGCACTCATATTAATAAGGATTTTTATATTTTCTTTTAGTCTCTCTTAAGAAATACTTCACTTGAAAAAATCAGATCCACCCCTTTGTAAATATTTTAGTTTACATTTTCTTGTTTTGTTTGTGGTTCTTTTCATTTTGTGTGTGTGTGTATGTGTGTGTGTGTGTGTGTGTTTTATTTTTTTGGATGATTATTTCTGGACCACCATTCATCACTGAAGGGAATCATTTTTATTTATTTATTAGCAGAAGTTGGTAATAGTTCAAGCACCTGAATAGTAAGTGCTAAACTTAGATCAGTGAAAGTAATTTTTGTCCAGTTATTGTTCCTGGTTTCTCATTAAAATCACAGGAAAACACGATTATCCTTAAAAACTTCTAACACCGTCCCTGTTTTAATGAGAACAAATCATAGTTCTTCCCCATCCCAGAGATGATTTCTTAATTGAAATCGAAATGCCCGAATTATGATGAAATTCATTAGAATAGAGAAATAATTCTTAAAAGATCAACCCTTCCATTCCTTGACTGTGAGATCTTCAGTATCACCCCGCTCTCTTAAATATCATGAAATCTATGGAAATTTTATAAACGGTTTTAGAGAGTTGGAAGCACTGTTATGTGTAAACCCGTTGAGACACTGAACAAGTCTGCTCACAATGGGTAAATGCACACATGATACCAAGACAACTTCGATAGGGTACTGAACATGCCTACTGGTAGTGAAGCAATGTCAGATTTCGAAGATCCTCAGGTATGTTCTTAAATTGATTAGGTGTCAGGATGATTTTATCATAAAGGGAACAAACTCTTGGATGAGATAGAAGTTCTAGAGTGGGTTAAATGACATCCTTGTTGAGGCTATGGATGTCTGTTGGTAGCAGTGGCCCTGTTAATGGTATTGGAGCTATCTGTATAAAAATTGTTTCCCTTATGATCAAAACAAGATACTAGATTAAAAATTTTGGGTAGAACTTCATCCAATACTATGACTGTGTTATTTTTTTCTGAGTTATTGTTGAAAAGATTGATCTGTCTTTTAATTGTTTCTATTAAATATTGTTGAGTCATATGTTCCCTGATGTAAAGTTCTGATGATGTAGAGATAACTGCTTCGCCCAGTGTGTTTCCATTGTTGGCAACCAACAACTCTTGTCAAATTTTATCATAATAAAAAGTCACCACCAAGGGATAATTTTTTTTTGTAGTTGCCTCTTCCTTATACTTACAAACATTTCTGTCATTTGGTTTTGAGGAGATTCATTTGCCTAGATGAGTATGAGAGTTTTCCGTTTCAATCTATCATTTGTTTTGTTCAATTTGATGACTAAAAGCATGAAATTAGAACAAAAGTTTTTCTTGAGTGATCATCATATAGTGTGTGATTTATTTGTTTCTTTTATGGGATTATGACTAAAGGGCATCTATATTTTTATAAACTTAAAAGATTGTGAGACTATCTTTTTCATTCATTGATCCATTATCATAACATTTGATTCATACACTTTGGGAGATATGACTGAGTCAATTTTATTTTTGATTATGTGATTTTTATATTTGATATATGTTTAATTGCACAGAACCTTGGGTTAAAATTTGGAATAAGCATTTTTCTCTTACCAGTAGTATCACAATCCTATCACCTTGGTAGAGGACCGATGTACTTGCAATTCCACATCATCCTTTTGTCCTGCATGATTCAGACTTGCATTCATTATTCGAATAGGTAAGAGGTAATGGTTTGGGTTTAGTGTTCATTGCGCATAGTAGTTTACAAGCCTATGCATCCTCTGGTTCTTATCCATTCAAATCTCAAATTACCAAGTATGATAACCTCCCAAGTCCATAGGTATCGTGCCTCTTCCAATTTTATAAACCTCTTCCTACTATTTGTGTATTGGAAAGCCAAATCGACCTCTCATTTCCTTCACTGTGTCTGTTTGATAACACCCATGGCTCTCATAGTAAGAATTGAACCGAATGGATCGCAAGCCCTCCTCTCCCACGACGATCCCATAAGTGATATATATGCATATGGCTGGGACATATTCATTCGAAAGTTTGAGGGTTATAAACTAGCAGTTGCATAAGCATTCTCTCAATCGTTTGATGGCTCTAAAGCTAAAATTCTAGATCTACAACTCGAAGTGACTTAGGATTCCATAGAACGAGCTACAAGATTGTCATAGGAGGGAGAAATATGGTTCAAAAATGTCAAATTAGAAGGCGTGCCTTGGATTCTATTCATGGTCTCTAAGAAATCAAAATTCTTCCCTAAAGGTACACTGATTACTCTCTTAAAATCCTGATGGGATGACATTCTTCTAATTCTTAAATAGTTTATAACTTGTGATGGAAGATATGGCTTAGTTTCCTTGTATCACATTCGTCTATTGATGATTTTTCTAGGGTTCAAGTTAAATATGCCATTCTATATGTTTATGATCCTGCATAAAATGTCTAAGAGTTATCAGAGACAGAGTTTAAACCCCCTGTCTAGCCTTTTCCACCATGGGATTATTGTATAGGCAAAAACCCATGATATGATTTCGTGCGTACAAAATTGTTAGAGGAGGCTATAGATGTGTTAAAGGAGAGGGTTTCTCCCGCTCCTACTGTTGAGCCAAATTAGGGTTTCATTAACAAATATATTGTTAATAAAGGTCGCAAATAGAAGGAACAAGGTAATTCAAATTTGAGTTTTGTAAACAAGAGACCAGGCAAGTTAATATCCAGAAATATCAGAAATCGCCAGCAAGATCATCTGAGTTCGATCCCAGTGATCAAGGTTGATGATCACTTGTTTGGTGATTAGATCAATGAATTTCTTGCCCGAGAATATGTGGATAACTAGTTCCTCAAAAATGAAATTTGTATTGAACCTATACAATACGATTTTGTTTATGAACTACCTTTGTTCCTAAAAAACCAAGAAGGCTTCATTGGTATAAGCCATGATTTGAGGCAAGCTACATAGCATACCAAAGCACACATTGAAAAACAAACTCAACCTCTGCCTACTATAGCACCTATGCACTATGAAAATTGCCTTGACTGGGTTGAATGATACTACAGAGATATACCATATCTCTAGGCACAATTAAAACATATGGCATCTTGAAACTCCTTTCTTGAAAGGGAAAATCAAGAATTAAAGGTATTCGTTCAATCCAAAGCTGGTCGGGCAAGTAAAAGGTTTAAACAATCTCATAATGTGGTTATCAATAATGCAACAAATTTCAACACTATCATTAAATCAAACTTATCATATGTTTCACTGTCTAATCTCTAAAACGAAAAAAAAATCCTTTGATTCTCTTTGATTTAATTCTATTGTAAAAATAAAATAGATATATTTTGTTTTGACTTAGTTGTTAATTTAAGACTAGCTACAGAATCTCACAATTCTGTAGCCAGTCTATTTGTAAATATTAGTTTGTATTGTTATCTAAAATTCAATTTCGTTTTAATATTTTCAGGAAAACAACAATTATGATGTTATTCACAAGGAGAAGAAATCATGGATTATGCGTTTCTTAGCTTAGTAATTTCTCCTTTTTGCTTGACAAAACAATATCATTGTGTAATTTTGTTTTTTGATCAAGGAATCCTACAAGAGTGTTCCTTTGTTATTCTATTTTTGAAGCAAACTTATTTTTTAGGAATATCCTCTATCTTGCATGATAAGAGGTTGTTAATCCAAGACAAGTTTAAATAGTGGTTGTTGTTTAGTGATTAAGACAAATTCTCTAGGACTACAGTATGGGCATGTAACTTTTTGGGAATTGATATGGGAAAGCAATTCACTGTTGGATTTTGACTTGTGTGAATTTTGCAATGCTTATTCCATTGCATTCTCATGTTATTTCTATGTTATGATATATCATCCTATCAATTTATCTTTAGCCTTGTCTTCTCATGGTATTTCATATCGATGACTATTTGAATGTTATCCATGATATGTTGGTTCATTTTGTATGTGTGATCAATCAATCATTTAATTATTATTGAGTTTATTTCTGATGTTAAATGATGGATAATATCAATGATTGGAAATTAAATTTTCTTTCGTTCTCAGATATTGATTATCTTATGATCACATGATTTTCAATTAGTTATCTTTCTGTTGTTATAAATTCACTCCAAATATCAAAAACTTCTTTGAATTTATTCTAGAAGTACTAGTATTGTTTTGTCATAGGTTTCCCTTAAATGCAGGACAAGCAGGAGCTCAAACAACATAGAGAGATAAACTCAGTTTTGTTGATCAACTAGAGGTTAGTCTGTGTGTTATTTAATTAAACTATTTATTAATGAAACAATGATTTCATTAATTAGCTTTGATTTTTTCAGTGTCACTGTTTCAATTGTATTCACTTAGTAATTATTAGTTTGATATCTTTAAACATTAGAAATATTTATATTCTTAATTTATTTCTTTTAAAACACTATTAGAAAAATCCATTTTCACAAGATTTCAAGCAAATCTTGTAAACTGTATATAGATCATTTATAATCATTTGTATATTCACATTTGTAATTATTATATCAACTTTTAGAATAATAGCTTTAGATTAGTTTATCTCTTTTACTATTTTTAGGAATTTAGTTGGCTAACAAAGCCATTAAACCCGTCAGGTCAGATCATACCAAATGACTTGGGTTAATTAGAGAACGTTGGTCCGGATCTAACCTTCCAGTTGCCGGTGTGTCACTTAATCCCGTAAACACTCCTCCACATGGGCTGCATACATTTGACATCATTTTCTAAAGCATCTCTTTAGTTGTAAGGCTAAAATCTCCCTTATAGAGACGGGTCTTGGAACTACTTTCACAATGATATGTTTTCCTTCTTCATCAAGATATGTAAATGTCTTGTTATGACAATATAGGAGAACATGATGCTTGTCCAACCAATCCATTCCAATTAGAATATCATAAGATCCCAATGGTATAATATTAGATCAACATTAGTATTCACGCCATTAAGACTTATGGAACAACCTCTGACCATATGATGGATTCTCCTTTTGGTTCCAGTGGCTAGCTGAACCAAACTTGATTTTTCAAGATTCCTTTTCTCCAAACGTAATCTATCCACTATTTTAGGATCAATTTAACAATGACTTGCTCTTGAATCAATTAAAATAGCAACAGGATGATTAATGATATTACCTTCCACCTCGATCATATTGGATTGGTAATCTGTTTATCGATAATCTAAGGATGCATAAATTCTTCCCATGTCTTCTATTGTTGTAGCCTCTTGGATGTTGTGCATGGTCATCAATTGGTCGTTTCTATGAGGGAAATCCTTTTACAATTGATCTTTTTTGCATCCGCAACATTAGATTGGTGGTCTTCCCCTTTTTCCCAAGGAGTCTTCTCTCTTGGATTCATCCTTAGCATACCGGTCTTGATGATTTTTATTAGGGATATTTATATTGAAAGGAGGTTTGAATCCCTTCCTCCTCTGATCATATTTCTCCTTCTTCTTATCCTTCCAATATTTCTGCATGGATTCTCTGCCCTTGCCTTGATCATATAGGTACTTAGCCTTCCTGATGGTATCAGTCAAAGTCCTAGGTTCATCATATTGGATATTCTCTTTATAAAAGGATGGAAATCCACTTAAAAACCTATGTACTTTCACCTTCTCATATTTTATAAACCCCATATAATTCAGCAACTCCCATGAACTTCTTTTCATACTCTGCCATGGTCATGCTTCCCAGCCTAAGTTCAAAGAACTTCTGCATTTTCTTGTCATAGAAGTGTTGTGAAAGGTACTCATAAAAACATTTCTTGAACTACTTCTAAGTGATCCTATTCTCATTAATGTGCTCAAATTTCTTCAGCTGATCCCACCATATAGCACCTTTCCCATGTAAATGGTATGTGGCAATTCTCGCTTCTAGGTTTGATGAGTAGTTATGCAATTTAAAATACCTCCTGAGTCCAAGAAACCATGCCTAAACATCATCTTCCCTTTCTCTTTCACCATCAAAGGATGGTGGCTTAAACTTCCTCATCTCTCCTTGCAAACTATCTAATTCATGTCTTCTTCTTTGGTGCCTAACAAAAGACACCTCTAAGCTACTTATGGAATCTTTAGATGCATAAAATTTCCTTGTTAAATAGGGAGGTGAGTGATGCCTATGAGTTCTAATAACACTTCTTTAATAAATAGTTCTTCTACGGTCATCTCTTCTATCATGACATCTTCCCTCTTCCTATTATTTTGAGTTTGATCCATTGTTTGTTTGCCTATGCAATTGATTTAAGATTTGCATCACTTGATCATTTATCTAATTTTTTTCTCTTATCAGTCTCTCATTGTCTACTTTGTAAGTCTGCACTTCTGTTTTTCAGGATTCTCACAGTCTCTATCAATGTTTCTTTCTCCCCTCTGGTCTGGTGTTTGTTGGATTCTATCTCTGCATTACCAACACTGATATTATGACCTTTTTCCTCTTTATCATGGCTGGAATCTCCCTCTCCTTATTCCATTTCTTGAATATGGATTATGAACTGATATGTTTACACCCCCTAATTCTGCAAAATTTGCAAGCCACCATTTTGTTAGAATTATGCTTATTTTTTTTTTTCCAAACAATGCTACATGTTCTTTTTCTTCTCAATTCATAAAGAATATATTATCATTCTCCATATTATAACACTTCCATGTTATCCTTTAGCTGGTACGTAATTCAAATTATTCACAAGTGCTTCCTTCAAACCACTTTCCATGTGACCATGGCTCGAAACCAGGGGCTTATTCACTCTTTATCCCCTTCCTCTATATTATTGTACATAGGATCTTGCTCGAACATAATGTTTGAGGGATTGGTTACTTCCATATCCTTTTTCACCTCTAATTGACCCTCGTTACCTTTTTCACGAGACCGACGTTAGGTACAAGTCCTCCATACTTTAGCCTTCGACTATTCTCCCTTTTCAATATCCAACTTCTCCTAGAATTAAACTTTGTCGAATCCCTTCCAATAACTCTACTTAGTATATCAGATGGTCGAGATTTGATCTCCTATTAACTAGATGATCTTGACCCATCTAGAGGCTTGAATGAAATCAACGATCATGACTTAATCAGACGTTGAGATGGATGACCTTTATCAATTTGGGACTTCGGCGCACTAGGAATCCAAGAAATTACAACTCCCAAAGTGCTTAACTCCTCCAAAGTGATACTTTCCAAATCTATTACCCTATCCTTCCACTGTTGATCCAATGACCATGACTTAATCAAGCGTTGGTACATACGATCCCTATTCATTTTGGGACTTGGGTGCTCCGAGACTCTGAGACATTACAACTCCCAAGTCTCTCAACTCCCCCAGAGTGATATTCGTCGAAGTGCTTATGCCATCCTTCCACTATTAGATCTAACAGTTGAGAAAGGTACCGAAGGGATCTTAGATGGACGATCTGCGTGAATTTGCGACTTCGGTCTTTGACACTTTCACTGGTAGAGATGTTGGACACCCCCATAGGCCATACTCCTAGGGATGACATGGCATGCTGATGTAACCTAAGGTGATGTGGACCCATGGCATGCATGCCACATGTCACTAAAAAATGAACAGGTTGGGGCCCAAAAGGTACTGAATCCAGGTGATACGTGTCCCCACATGGCACCCATGCCACGTTTTGTATGATGCATTATCCATCAAATGGATGATCCACATCTCTTCTCTAGATATGACAACCTGCGTGATTTCACAAAAATGGATTTACACTTTGTGGTTTCATAAATTCTGGGCTTCGACACTTCGGGGCTTTAGTACTTCATAGATTTTCCCATTTTCCAGTAATCACTCGAGTGGTGAAAATCTGAAGCTCTAAAACTTCACTATCCTTCCACCCTTTCTAGATCTGATGATCAGATTTACTTATGAATTCCTTCCCTTGATCTAATGGATGATGAGACTTCGAGATTTCAGTGCTCCAGGACTCTGAGTTATAGTAGTTCTAAAAGGGTTTGATTCTCCCAGAGTTAAACTTCCCGAAGTGGTCAACGTTGGAGGACCCTCACTAACAGATGAGATTTCACCCAAGCCTCCTATCATATCGGACAATCAACGAGACTTCATGACTTCGACCTTTTTCATGCTTCTGCGCTATCTCTGAAAAATCGCCGAAGAAATGAAGTTCCATAGTTTTCCATCTCCTGGGCGAATTCAATCAATGACTGATCATCGACAGGTTCGATCTGATGATGGTGACTTAATCTCTCCCAGCCTTTGTTTTCAACTTTATCTAACGATCCTCATTCACCCATATTCTGATCTAATGATCTAGAACTCCTTGATTCCATGGTGGTGATCACTCCTGAATTCGAAAGGGAATAATAAAAATTCTACAATCCTTTGTAAAGGATCTATTTCTGCACAACGCTCTAGCTTCTGTGAAATTTATTCAACGCTATCTCTCTTGAGATTTAAGATTTCAAGGACATAATCATTCTTAACCATAATACCCTGTCCAACAGTTTTGACCCATACCAATCCGGTGTTTCAACTTGAATCTTTGATACCAATATGTAACGTACCCAACCACCCCCAGGACAGGCTACACCACTTCAAGCCCACTTTTGGACTTCTTTCAACTTCTAATATAACTTTTAATTAATAAATATGCATGAAGTAATGACATGCATAGATCAAAATTCATGCTACAACATAAAAGAAGTGAACCATATGTTGTACACAGTAATAACCAACAAGCATGCATACTATGGATACAAAATTCATAGATAAATAAATACACAGTGGAATAAATACACAAGTAAATAAAACCATAACAGAGAGAAATTATATTTAATGAAACGAATCACCAACTGGATGCATACCAAGGACGTTCCACCCAATTGTAGAAACTGTTGTTCCAAATATCAACAACAATGTCACCCCCGAGCTAGGGCTATGAATCCATAAGGACGGTTCCAAAGTGTCACTCAGCTTCCCAAACCAATCGTCACTCAAGCTCTCACATGATTTTCCTTAACCACAACAATCCAAAGTACACTAGTTATGTTCTACCGGGCCTGCAAACCCAAGATAATGGACCCCCTTCTTTGCCACACAGTCCCTCATGTTGTCCATCTCCTTCTAGGGCTCTAGTGTAGCTGGTCCAAAATCTTCATGATGGGACTCTCAGTATTCACAACTTTGAGCAAACCTGAACACATGCCAAAGCATATCAAACATGTAGGCCTTAATTCATGGTTGGAATACACCAACACTCTTTACAACCATCAAAACCATGGCTCATATTCAACAATTCGTTTTCCCTTCCCAAGCCAAATGTGAATGAGGAAAGATGAGTGGGTGTAAGAGTGAATGGAGAGAGAAAATGGTGAAAGGTGTGAACAATGAATGAGTGAATGGGTGAAGAAGAAGAAACCCCCACAACATACCAAAGATGGTTTTACGTAATTCCTTGAATTAAGGAACCACTTGGCCTTCCCCTGAAGAAGCTCATGTAATTGTTATCCTCCATTAAAACAAAAATGGGTAAATAAAATATAAAATAAATACTTATCCCCTCAAGCCCTATCTCTTATGGAATCATATCCCCCTATAAGTCTTGTCCTTGTCCGTCTAGCAACCAGTGATGTATTTATTATTAATAATGATCAAACATCACATTTCCTAGGCACACTGGCCTCTTTCAATTGTTTGGGTAGTTTGTCCTTACATGGATTAACAAAATACCTTATTTAATACGAGGCTCAAAACCTGGGGTGTTACATGCCAAAAAATTGTTTTGAGCTAGTTTGAATAGGTGGGTGGCCACCGATATCCACCTGGATCATCTGAAATCTATAGCTTTATGTCCAAAGTTATTACAAGTAAAACAATGACTATAAAAGAAACTTTGATACCTGTAAGTAAATGATTTTCCTTCTGAATTCATGCCTTGGCTGATCATGATGTTCTCTTCTATTTTTTCCTTCATAATGATTGAAGCTCCTTTGATACTTGAAAGTGGTATGTATTCTTTCATATCTATCTCTTATGTAATATTATTCTTGAATCTCCATTTCTGTAATCTTCTCCTTTGAGGGTTTTCATTCTTTTTTATTGATAGAGCCTTTGATGACTTCTACATAACTCTTGATCTTCTCTTCATTCTTCCTTTCCAACAAACCGTAACACTTCTCTTCAACTTTCTCTACTGATGGTGTGTATCTTCCACTCACTTCAACATTCTTGTTGAGCTTGTCAACTTTGATTCTTAAGGTAAAAACTTCTTCTTCAAGCCTCTCACAATATTCTTCTTTCTTCATCATCTAGATCTTCATGAATTCTTTTGTTCTCTTTTCTTCTTCAAGTAAGGTCTTCAAGGTGATGATTTATTCTTCATTTATTATTTTTTGTTTACTGAATTCTTCTTCAATCTTGTTTCATTACGAAGATATTTCTGTAAGTTGTCTTGTCAATATTTCTTCTCTCTTCATTGCTTCCTTTCTTTGTGATATCATTTCGTCTTCCAAACATTGTTTCTCTTTTAACTGATCTTTGATATTTTCTTCAATCACTTTGGGTTTATCCAAAAAATCTTTTATATTTAAGACAACCTGCCTGACTTATCCAAAACCTTATTTTAGCTTGATCAATTCTTCCTTGAGGAACTTTTTTTCCCTTCTTTCTTTATTCATCTCACCTAAAGTGATGATTAGTGTAGTCTCAAATTCCATTACACCTGCTTCACAATATTCTTCTTCTGAATCTTTCTGACAATATGAACATATTTCTTCTCATTTTTCTTCAACATATTCTTTATTCTAATTAGTTGGATCTGTAATAAGATGAGATTCCCTAAAGTAGAGATTATGTATCTTATCCCAAAGTTCTTTGGTTGTTGAACATGTTCCCACTTTGTATTTAACAAAATCACATAATCCTTGAAGAACGAAATCCATTGCTATTATTTTATTCCTTTTCAATTCCTTCATGGATGTAGTCTTCATAGGTTTCTTTCTAGTGGTGTATCCTGACACAACTGATTTCCAAATATCATACCCCTATTCTTGTAAAAATACTTTCATCCTATTGCTTAATATCTCATAAATTATACCAATATGAACATCAAACCATGGTGTTCCACTAACTTTGTATCCATTATCCATGAAATCTATGATCTAACTTCCAGTGGTCAAATTGTTTTTGAAGGAATCTGCTCTGATCCCAATTGTTGAAATACTGAGAGGGGGGGGGTTGAATCAATATGAGCACTTTTTACCACTTTCAATCACAATATATAGACTTTAACTTTATCATCATTTTATAATTTATTATTTCATTCAATATATCACGAGCATATAACCATAAGCAATACCATTCAACAATATCACATCAAATACACAGTACACCAGAATTTACGTGGCAACCCGAATGGGAGAAAACCACATCATGTTTTCTTATATATATATCAACATTACATTCATAGGAAGCACCAAAATCCAAATTCTCCAGCACCAAATAGAAGGAGGATCCAACCCCATATTTACAGGCTCCAACCTAAAGGAATATACAACTAGAAGGAGGCTCCAACCCCCTAGTTTATAGGCTCCAACTAGAAGCAAGATCCAACTCCTTGTATTCTATATCTCCAACCAGAAGGAGGATAGGACCCCTTGATTTATAGGCTCCAACATGAAGGAAGCTCCAACTCCCTATAGTCTGCGACTCCAATTGAAACAAGGCTATAACCCCCTTTACTTGTCTCATCTTGCCACCTTGAAATATAAGTGTAGACTCAAACTGTCACTATCACTAATCAACATGTAACTGCCACTGTCACTGATAAATAAAYSTRTCACTKTCACTAYCAYTGTTACATCAACCTSTCACTATCACATCAACATGTAATTGATATACCATAATCAACACATGTTTCTCAATCATGTACCAAAACATGTACCAAATACCTGTACAATATCATGTATCAACCATGTACCAACACCTATACCATACCATGTACAAAAACCTATACCATACCATGCATCAACCATGTACCAAAACATGTACCTCAAACATGTATCATATCACTCATGATATGCCTCAACCATATTCCATAAACCATGTGCCAAAGATATATTCCAATGCATCCAATATATGCCTTAAGAATATAACATATAGTAAACCATATTCCAAGTATCCAAGATGTGTGAATGTCTGAACAATATGACTCAAGCATGCACCATAACAACTAAGATCATATGTCAATTATATGCCTCACACATGTGTGAATAATCACAAAGATATGCCTCTAACAATGAACCATAACAACCATACACAATGTACAAACGACATATCTCAAGCATGTGTGTACCTCAATCATATGCATCCATGTACCCAAGAGGCCTCCAAGACATGAATTAAACATGTGCCATACCATCCATGATACAATCCTCAAACAAACACATAAATGATATACCTTTACTCATGAACAAAATTCGAAGCATACCATCCCAGACCAACTTGGTGCATATCATCTTCATCAAAAACAAAATAGCATATTCTTCAATACCTTTTCGCATATCCATGACTTTTACACCATCAATCCATGAACATTTGCACCTTGCTGCACTTCCACCCAAGTACATCTGTGCTTTGTTGAACTGTGGCCCGCGTATGACCTATCCACGATTCATAAAATGACAACCTAAGGACATCCATGCTTTGATGAATTGTGACCCACAAATAAGCTCAGAAAAATGATACAAACAACTCCGTACAATTCTCTCTTGTAGGCTTTCCCTACCTCAGATATGCTATGAATTTTTTTTACCAAAATATCACTTGAAAGATAGATATTCATTGAACTTGTGTGTATTTGTGAGAAACTTATTGTGGTGTATTTATACTTTTACAAAGTGACTTATTTCCTT
>JASDQU010252837.1:4170-16189 GCA_032191745.1 Picea mariana
ATCTTGATAATTAAGCATATGTTGTCCTAGATTGTTCTATAGAATTTTTTAGGCCATATGTGGGAGGAGGCCTGCAGTCTAGGAACGAACAATAATTGGAAGGGATCGACATCGGTCGTAAGGACTTAAGGTACACGTTTTTATCTTCCTTGTCTTCCCTTAATTGTTGCAAGGTTGTGTTTGGTTTGGGGTAGAATGGAATATTTTATGTCTTTTAGGGTGTCAAGGCTCTTCCTAGTCGCTAGACCCAGATTAGGGGGATTTTCCCCATACCAGAATTCACTCTTGCTAAAATGGGTGGTCTTCCTCCAAAGAGGCCTCTATCTGTCGACCTTTGCTAGTTTAGCGATCTGGGATCCATTCAATCATAATCTGGTCCATCAGAATCTATTATCTCACCCCACTTGAGACAATAATATAGGATTATAAAGTATGGATTCTGAGCACCCAATTGGCCAACGATGAATCCAAGGGTACTAAAAGTGTGATACGATGTTTTCCTCAGTTATCGTGCAAATCCCCCAATAGTCACCTCTGTAGATACCTAGGAAAGGTCACTAGAGTTACCAATTCGTAGTCATTCTCCAAGGGGGTACAATCAAAAATCGGGACTAAACATATGGGTAGGATAACAAAGTCTGAATATTTTCTATAGGAATGAATACAAGTGGAATGGTAATAATCCTAAGGATATCGAATGGATTCAGTATTCACGAAGTACCGAGACCAAATGAACCAGTAACACTAAATAAAAACCCCCAATATATGCTCTTTCCACTACAATTAGTCAAGCTTTGGAGGGGTAATCTATGCTACTCTTCCACACATGACATTATTTTTAGCCCCTGCGTTAGAGGGGGTTCCTGGCTATGCTTATATTACAATTGGATTTTGTCACTCTTTAATGTTCTATAGTCTTGTTTAGTAGTCTTGGACAATTTACTCACTTTTCCTAGTCCAAAGACTCTAACCCTAAGCTATTATTGGTGCACTACAAATAAAAAATGTCTGATTGATTTTATTATACCTGCGTTGGTTGATTTTAATGGCTATTTTTACTTAGAAAGGTTCAAGGAGATGAAACTAATGATGTTGTGAATAGACTCCAAAGCCATGCAGAATAAAAGAAATGCAAAATATTTCGTTCAATGAATTCTATCTAGGGAAGGGAGAAGAACTATTTTTTTCTTAATACAAACAATAACTCAATATCTTGTAATTTTTTCAATTTTATTCTTAAATGGGAGAAATATGATGCCAAACTGTCAAACAAATATTTTTGAAATCCAAATGCAAATGCAATACTAGCTCTTTCAAAACATGTACCAAAACAAAATTCCTACGAATAATAATAAAAAATCCTCTTTGTTTGATCGTATATGAAATGAAATATCTTCAAATACAAATAATTTATTCTTCCTTACTTTTGAATTAGAAAGAAAGAAATCAATGTTTGACACAAAGGAACACAAAGCAAAAGGAAATCAAACAAAGTGGACTCAAAAGTTTGATGAGAAGTGAAAGAATCCAAGTGTAAGAAAAACTTCAAAACTTGTTCAATCAAGGATTCAAAAATTTAAAAGATAAAGAAGAATATCACTCTTTGAAAACCTCAAAAAATGAGCAGAAAGAATCAAAGATTAAAGCGAAGTTGCAATAAGACTATAGAGTTTCAAACACTCAAAGGATCAAAGCTTTCCAAAGAATACTATGAGAAACTCATAAATGATGCTTAAAGAAACCTTTGCAATCCCAAATCAATGAAAAATTCAATATAATCAAGTGAAACACTTAGAAAGTGTTAAAATCAAGCTAATAGAAGTATGGAAACCTTTGCAGTGAAGACCAAACTACTAGCAAGACAGATTGAACCAAAGGATCTAGTTAGCCCAAGGTAGTCATGCACATTTTGCAAGTTGAAGGATTTTAAAACTCAAAGGAAGTAAAAGGAAGTGATAAAAGCCACCCTTTTAGTCAAACAAAGTCATGATAAATCACAACAGACTCTAAGGAAAAACCTTGAATAAAAAAAAACTGAGAAAAAAGAGGCAAAACACCTTGAAACTGACTCAAGAAGGAGATCAACGCTCCTATAACAAGGTATATAGGGTGTTGAATAGGGGTAAACACTCCTCAAGGAACTAACATGGAGCATTGATAAGGGGTTTCAATGCTCTATGGGCCATTGTGGAGGAGTGTTGATGCTTGGAAGTGTTTAAAAAACAAAAAACTTTTCCCAGGTTCAACAGAGATCAATCTAATGAATTTGTATACTTCCTAATGAAGATGAGGGAAGAGGAAGAGTTAAAAAATAATCATGAAGAATATAAAATCACAAACAAGACTCAAAAAAGATATTAAAACCAAGGGAAGAATAATGAAATTTTAGTCCCCAATATGGTTTCCATTTTTCTGTTGTGGTGAATTCCCCACATGGATAGGTGAAATTCCCCTTGGATCTGGTTTCCTTCGATCCAATATAGAAGGAAAACAAATGGACACTAACTTCCCATTAAGACTAATTTATATGTTCATTAATGAAATCAGAAGAGAGAGATAAAGATGAAAAGGTAGATGGCTTAGCTCTTTCCTGAAGGTTGTCCTCGCTCCTCCAATTGTTGAACTTGATCTCCAAGCTCCTAGTATGGAAGTATCCCTCCTCCAAGAGATGTGACAATCCTATTATTATACTATATATCTTTAGATGAAAGTAGATTTATCTATGTTGGACTTAAACAAGACAAAGATAAACATTCATGAAATGAACAATGTAGACATTAAGAGAAATAGGCCAAGCTATATATTAATAATGGAAAACATGGAAAAATTTACAACCTTGTGATGTTGTGCTAGCGTTCCTCCAAGCTCTCGTTTTTCCAGCCTCTTCATTCCACAAGACGATAGGTATGATGTTATAAACTATTCTCTTCACCCCTTTTTACCTTGTAATGCACTCATTATATAGGAGTTGGAGGCTTAACCACCATGGAGAAGATTACTCACTAGATCCACTAAATTGGGATCTCCAAGATTTTATGGAGAAAATATCTCTCAAATATTTTAGGGAGGAAATATCTCTCAAGATCCATCAAATACGAATATTGGTTTGAGAAAATATCTCAACCATCCATGAGACTCTCAACTTTTCCTTGAGATTAGGAAACTAGATGTGAGGTGGATTTTCACACTAGATTAATTTCATTTTTCCAATAATATATGTGCACATGGTCTTTTGACCTTCATATGATAAATTTCTCCCCCAACATGTCTATGGATCATGACAAACCCTCCCTCACTAAAGTGTGACAAATAGGTGTGTAACAACATGGCATGACAAGGCATGAAAATGCAAAGAAATTCATGGCATGGAAAGGAAAGACATGGAAATACGTCATGGCATGGAATGGCAAAGCATGGAAAGGGATGGAAAGGAAATGAATGGCATGGAAAGACATGACATGGAAAGGAAAGGAATGTCATGGAAAGGAAATGCATGACATGGCAAGGAAAGGAATGGATTGGCAAGGCAAGACATGGCAAGGCATGGCATGGGATGACATGGCAACGCAAGGCATGGCTTGGAAAGGCAAGGAAATTCAAGGCATGGAAAGGAATGACATGTCATGTCATGGCATGGCAAGGCAAGGAAAGGCATGAAAATGAAAGGTATGGCAAGGCAAGGCAAGGAATGGCATGGCAAGGAAAGGCAAGACAATGCAAAGCATGGCATGGCATGGCATGACAAGGCAAGGAAAGACATGGCATGACAAGGCATGGCATGGCATGGCATGGCATAGTAAGGCATGGCATGGCATGGCAAGGCGAGGCATTGCAAGGCATGTCATGGCATGACATGGAAAGGCAAGGCATGGCATGGAAATGAATGGAATGACATGGAAATACATGGTATGACAAGAAAAGGAAAGGAAATGTAAGGCATGGAATGGCATGGCATGGAAAGGCAAGGCATGGAGTGCCAAGGCATGACAAGACATGGCATGAAATGGAAAGGCAAGGCAATTCAAGGCATAGTATGGCATGGCATGGAAAGGCAAGGCATGTCATGGCATGGAAAGGAAAGTAAATTCAAGGCATGGCATGGAATGACAAGGCATGGTATGGCAAGACATGGCATGGCAAGGAAAGGAAATGTAAGGCATGGAATGGCAAGGAAAGGAAATGCAAGGCATGGCATGGAATCAAAAGACATGGCATGGAAAATAAAGGAATGCCATGGCATGGCATGACATGTCAAGGCAAGGCATGGCATGACATGGAAAGGAAAGGCATGACAATCATGTCATGGAAAGGAAAATTATGGCATGGAAAGGAAAGGAATGGAAAGGAAATGCATGGGAAGACATGGCAAGGAAAGGCATGGCATGGAAAGGCAAGGCATGTATTGGAAAGGAAAAGAAAGGAAAGACATGGCATGTCATGTCAAGACATGGCAAAGTATGTCATGGAAAGGCAAGGCAAGGCACTGAATTGCATGACAAGGTAAGGAAATGCAAGGCCTGGCATGACATGTCAAAGAAAGGCATGGAATTACATGGCATGACATGGAAATACATGAAAATGCAAGGCCTAGAATGGAAAAGAAAAGCATGGCATGGAAAGGCAAGGAAATGAAAGGCATCACATGGAATGACATGACATGGAAATGAACAACATGGCATGGCATGGCAAGGGAAGGAATGTAAGGAATGGAAGTCATGGCATGGAAAGACAAGGCATGAAATGGCATGGCAAGGCAAGGCATGGAATGTAAAGGAAAGGAATGGCAAGGCATGGCATGGTATGACATGGAAAGACAAGGCATGGATTGGAAAGGAAAGGTAATGAAATGCATGGCATGGAATGGGAAGACAAGGCAAGACATTTCATGACATGGCATGGAAAGACAATTCAAGGCATGGAATGTCATGGCATGACATGTCAAGGAAAGTCATGGAATGGAAAGGCAAGGCATGGCATGGCATGGCATGGAAAGGAAAGGCATGGCATGACATGGAAAGACAAGGAATGGAAGGAAAGACATGGCGTGACATGGAAAGGAAAGGAATGGCATGGCATGGAAAGGCATGGAAAGACAAGGCAACGCATGACATGGCATGGGAAGGAAATGAATGGCAATGAAAGGCAAGGCATGGCATGAAATGACAAGGAAAGGCAAGGCATGGCATGGAAAGGTAAGGAATAGCATGGAAATAACACTTCATTGGATGTAAAGGAAATTTGTGATATAAAGTTAAGTCATATGTCCCTAGAAAAAATGTTTTTTATTTCTTGGTATAATAAATGTTCCTTTTTTGTGATGCTTGTTTCATTGCAATCCACATTTTGATTCAAAATTTTCCTTGCATAATGTTATGAAAAGATATATATTTATTTTTGTATAGGTTAAAATGGGAAGCTACATGGAAATACATGCAAGGAAGGATTAGTCTATTTTAGATCATAGTTGTGTTATAGGGGTTTGTAAATGTAACAACCTGTATTTTGGCCGTAGAAGGTTAGAAATTTGTTTTTTACTTATCTTAGTGATTCATTTCTTAGTATTTGTTGGGTTTAGTTAGAATCATATAGACATTTGATATGTATACATCTGGATCTATTTATGTGTTGTGGGATATTATTTTTATTGTTATATGTTTATGATGATGATAGTTTTGTGATTTGTTTAAACATGCAAATTGAAATGTGGAACTTTGGTATGTAGATATTGTTGATGATTGAAAACATCAACGTAATTTTGCCCGTAAAGTGTTGCTAAAGACTATTATTATATAAGACTAAATAATGCTAGTAGGTGGGACCCCCTTGATCTTTTGAAGATCAGATCTGTTCATTTTCAATGTTATGATGATGTGCTACAAAGGTTCACATGGATGATGAGAATATGGTTTTCATTGATATAAGTTAAGCTTTGGGGTGTTATTCCTTCATGATACTACCGCCTGCTATTTATTTATGGTATTCGTTCTTCTCTCACCTGCACAACAAATATGTTAGTGAAAAATGCAGAAAGGCATTTTGAGGAAAATAAAAATACTATATCTGATGCAAAAGAGATGTAGCTCTGCAACACTACATGCATAAAGTATTTGTTGATTATTGTTAGACCTTAGATAACAAAGAAATGGATATAAAAGAAGTGGATATTTTTGTGGCGCATTTTGGCAAAGTGATAATACAATGGTTACGCTATGGTTCAGATTGATGTTGATCACGTCATGGGTGATGATTCTATACAGGTTCGTTTATATTGTATAGTGGTCAAGCAATTTATTTGAGTTATGTTGGGAATATAAACATGGGTGGCGCATTTGGCAAAGTAACCATGTGAATGGTTGAATTGCTATGTGAAACTTGGATTATGTTATGGTTTAAATGGTTGATATTCTCGATGCATGGATTGATTAATGTTGTTAATGGGGGCTCATTGGCATGTACTGTGGAGTACATGTGATATGGGTGGAGGCGACGTGAATTTACTGCACGTCATCTTTACCCTTCCAGTTGTCCACCACCCTAGTCAGACTATTGTTTGATCGAGTTGTTGTGTTTTCGCTCTGGATTTTTGGCAGGGTAAAACTGCTCGACCACCTCTTGTTTTAAGGTTTTCGATTAACAGATATGTCTCTTTTGGCCATTCTTGACTTCACTCTGGTTATGAAATATTTTTGGCTCGGTTGTGTGGGTTTGTGCTTGTCCTGAGTGCTGCAATTGTGTGGAATTTTGGTTTAGAATGGAAAATGGATGGTTCTACTTATAATTGTTTGAATTCATCGGAGTTGGTGGTCTTCCTGGGTGATATATTTTGTTACCACCGCCTTTTTTAAAAGGGTTTTTTATAAATCATGGTTGGATGGTTGTCTTTGCGATTCTTGGGTTTAACTAGAGCTATGTTTTCTTATTCAGCCCTGTCAAGAAATGTTTCCCGTTCACAAGCGTCATAGTCCTCCTTGTGTGTACACCTTTAGCCTCAAAGTTTCACTATGGTTGGTGCCTTTCCTCCTATGATGGCTACTGTGCAAACCCTTAAACCTATAGACTAGAAGTCATCTACCAAGTGGTTACTAATTATTATGGCCTATTGTTTTGAATGCGGTCTCATCCATTGGTCGTATAGCAGTTAGGTTGGTATGGATTTTCGTTACTGCCTCTGTGATAATAGCACGAGCCTTGCATTTCCAAATTACACTTCTAAAAAGTCACAGTCACTAGCCTGATGTCAAAGAACTCAGTTGTTTAATGGAAGGGCCTCTTCCCATTTCAATTGGGTGCATGGGTATACACAGTGACCACAGCTTGTTCGGTCAATTGTTTGTTTCCTTACCACAATGGAAAATTGTTTGTTAATGAACAGTCACTAGTTTTTCACTTATGGTGATTTGGTTGATGGTTGACATTGGTTACAAGAATTTGGTGTGTTCACACATGTCGCATCCTGTAGATGATGTTGCAAAGTAAATTATTGGACTGGATATATCCACTTCATATTTTGTTGTTGGTAAAATAAGCCTGAGTATGTGCAGCCTGGTCGCTCACATATGACTTAATAAAAATCCCAGAATGATTTTTTGAGTTATGTCGTGTCATATATTGTTGTGTGATTACTGGAAATGTTACACTATGGGATTCTCTTAGTTGTGCACTGTGTGCAATATGGATGACTTATTTTTATGCTTTGTGATACCGACTGAGTTTTAAGTGCGTTATTTATTGCAATTGATCATTGTTGATGGCAGCCGTGTTGGATATTTGGCTCGGATTTTAAGTCACATTAAGATGTTTTTTTTTATAGTAGGCACGGTTACATGGTTTCAAAAATTTACTTCTTCATAGCCTGTGTCTAAATGATGAATGTTGGTTGTATAGTCAATTTCCTTTTCAGGCATGGCATGTGAGGTTTTGATTATTTTGGTCTTTCTATTGCATATATATATATATATATATATATATATATATATATATATGGGAACGAATATCATTACAAAACTTGATTGGCTCTATATTTTTTAAGTAAAAAAGAGGTGGTTCCTGCTATATTAAGTGGCAAAAAAAATACAACTGTGATGAGGCTGCCATTTGTGTTGTTGTTTTACTAGAAACCAGCACATCTAGTGATCTAAAAATAGAAGGCTGACTTGTTATGCTATGCAAGCACCCTCTACTTCATTAAAAAAAAACTTTACAGGACCTTGCTTCATGTGTTAAAATATGCAAGATAAAATTATGTGCCAAGTTCATGAATCTTCTTGTAAATGTTTATGTGTGAGGAATTGTTCTTTTAGATGGTTAAATATGTACTTTCAATAAATACACAACAAATGTAACTTACAACAAATAAACCATCAAACTCACAACAAAAACAAGATGATAAAGGAGTTCACCCCTCTCCAGGCTACATCTCCTTGAGCCTCCATCAATGGACTTGGCTCTCTGGGATTAATTTGTCAAAAGTTATTTTACAAGCTGCTTCTCAAATCCAATGGAGAAACAGACTGTACCATTTGGATCAGAACACATAAAAACCCCAAAAATGACTAATAGAACTCTGAAAACGGATCATGGCTCATCCGGGCATGACCTCTTCTACATGTGGCCATAAGCTTCCCTGAGCTTCTCTTTGGAAAAAACACCTGTAAAAGTCCTCAAAATCCTATGAAACATGTCCCAATGTGTTCATAGCATAACAATTATCCAAAAATGATTATTTATTCACAGAAGACAAACATAGGCTCACCAAAACATGTCCTCAATCAATGAGGGCTTCAAGCTTCCTGGAGCTTGCTGAAACTTCAATGGATAAAAAACTATAAAATAAGTCTTCAAATGGCCTTGATAATAGTGCCAATGGATCCAGGACGTCCAAAAACCCCTAGCTGGGCTTTTACAGCACCTCAATCGGCCAAAAGATGAAGAAGATAGGCTTCCTGGAAGTCCCCCCTTCAAGCTTGTTGTCTCTGCATCTACAAAACGCACCATTGTTGAATGAACCTGGCACACACGTAATATATAGCGTGAAAACCCAGCACTAGGTGCAACCATGCCAACGGTGCAAACTGTAGGACGGTTATGGGAGCACCAGCCCCTAACCACCTAGCACCTAGGCATGTGGGGAGTTACAATATGACCTCGGGCTTTAACCGTTGCCAACCATTTGTAACCAAACTTAAGCCCCTCCGCGCGCTCCAATTGTGGTCATATGTGTAAACCATATGACCAGGCTTCATATAACTCCGTGCCTACGTGATATGTGGTCATATGTAAACGACAGAACCATGACTTACACATATGAATAACCTCGTGCAAAAAATAACAAAACGACGGCCATACATTTCAAACCCCACGCCATTGAACAGAGAGTAGAGTCATATGAAAAGGCATAGAACCAGGGGTAGGGTCTAAGCCCTGGCTCGACCCCCTGCCAATGATTATATAATTTGATTTTAAATAAATTCAAAACCATTTATTTTCAAGCAACACCATGCAACGCGTTGGCAAGGTGGACTTTGTTAAAAATTTCACGGTGGGAGGAGGTCCAGGGTTCGACTCCTGTGGACTCATAAAATTTTACATAAACGAACCAATAGCCAATAAAGGGGTGCCACATGGCAGCCCACGACTGGGCCACGTGGCACCTCATAATTTGCCAAAACCATGCCATGTGTTGACAAATGATTCGCCCAACGTATGCCAACCAGAATCTGCCACATCAGCACATTCCACATCATCGTACGGTCGTACGGCCCTGCCACATTAGCCTATATGGACTATACGGATTGTACAGTCAGCGTCCTTATTTTTTTACCTGTTTGACGATTCGAACAGATTGCAATNCAAGGCCTATGCTCACGTTCGTTTTGAGGAAATTATGAGAACATTTATTTTTGAGCTAAAATTTGATCCCTGGTCCAGATTTTGATCACACCTTCCCACTGAAAGGATTTTGGACCCACAAAAGCTTATGATTATCTGTCTGAGCATCAATACTCTTCTTCTTTCAAGTTCTATCAACTGATTCTACTTGAAAAGTCTTTTGATAATCACCTGGATACTTTGACATGCCTTGCATTACAACTGACTATGTCCCTCAACCACTGTTCTTTGGCTGCTGCTGACCCACTGTTCTCTTTGTGCTTGGAAGACTACCAACCTTCTCACTGAGAATCAAGTCCCTCTTTTGAACTCTTTGGTGTCAAAACAATCAACTCTCCAATGGCTGCAAAAACTTTCCTGCGACATCTTGTCACAAGCCAAGAAAACCATCAATCTTGAAAATAAATTATACAAGACTAAAAATGATGCCAACAAAGTCTTGTTTCTCTTCAAGAAAATGGTCGCATCTTGTACTTCATCAAAGCACATGGTGTTTTCCTGCATCTTGGTGTACTCAAAATCAACTTACAAGTCAACAAACACCATCGACTAAACACAAGTCGAAAAACATGATCGACACAACATAGTCGTCAAGACAACATCGACACAAGTTGAAACTCATTTGAAACATATCGACCTTCCCAAAATGACAAGTCGACAAACATGATACACAATCATGTTATAATCGTGAGCCATTCATGATAAACTATCACCAAGTTCATTGCTTACACATACAAAAACAAATGCATGTGCATGACTCTTCAACTCTCCTTCCAGTACAAACATAAGTACATAAACCCAAAATCATGTGGGTACATAAGAGTTGAACATGAAAAAGATACATGGCTGTAACAAGTGAACATCATACCCATCTTTTACATCCTCCTGGCGAAGTTATGCAACAATAAAAATGCCTTCAAACGAATTGCATTCACATGCAACTTGCATCATACAAGTTGTGATAAACTGCTACAACTTGTCATACTCTCAACATAAATGCACACATAACGCTGAAAAGTGCATTTACAATAGAAAATGCAAACCTTACTTGCTCAATAAATCCAACCATTTCTTACCAAGCCAACTCAATGGTGACTTTTTCTGCTGAAAATCGTCCTCTTGTGAATCATCTTGACACACATCAATGATGGAATCTCCTCTTCCATTCTTGCCAATCTCTTTATCCATCTGCTTATTATGCTATGGATGAGTGGTTGGATGCAATGTCCAACATTGGTCAATGAAATGACCCCGCTTCTGACAATGAGTGCAAATCTTTTGCATCCTCTTTTCACGTTGTCTTTGCTTATAAAGTTTCCTGAAAGTGGTCAATCTTTTCCAACATTTTTAAACATGATGGTTATATAAACCACAATATGTACATGGATTCTTTCTTCCATTTTTACATACTAATTTATCATGCTTAACATAATCAAAATCAATTGAATGATAAGTAGAATTATACCTTGAACATTCACCTTTATCGCCTCTTTGAGGAGGTGAATTTGAAGAGTTACAAGCTCTCCTTTGAAGACCAACAAATCTGTTCTTGTCCTCATCGCTGTCACAAATATTTTGTTTCACACATTTGCATTCATCTTGAACACAAGCCTTGCATGCTGGAGGGATTGAACTTTCAACAAAAGTTCTTGAACTTTCACCTTTAAAGCCTTCTTGAGGAGGTGAACTTGAAACAAAATTTGTTCTTTGAACTTTTTCCCTTGTCTCCTCGACTTTGGAATTTTCTCCATCTCTTCGTTCATATCCAAGACCACAATACTTGGGTCTCTCTTCAACAACAATAGGCTCAACAATGCCTTGTGCATACTTGCCCAAACCTCTACCTTCATAGCCCATTTTTAACAATAACTTGGACCCTATTCCTCTTGTGTGATTTTCAAAACCACCAAAACATTCATCTTGAGAGGAATTAGAAAATAAACTAACATTGCATACCTTATGTTCATGCATGTACTTGGTAAGGGTTTCCTTTGCCTAATGGAGTTGAATCTCCATCTCATGGAACTTTTGAAGAAGCTAGTCTTTCTCCTCCTTCATGGCCTTCAACTGCTCTTCAAGGGCAATGTTCACATTTCTATCTTCACACATCTCTTTCATCAAATCTCTCATG
>JASDQU010252838.1:4600-16189 GCA_032191745.1 Picea mariana
AGATTTCCTCGTGTTGGGCAATTATTCCTATGATTCCCACTTTGGAAACTTTTCTCCTCTCTTGTTCGATATCCCTCTCACTCAAAACTATGAAATGATTTTTCAAGAAAATTCGTCGATACTGACAGAAGACACACTCTTCTTTCAAGACCCTAGGCTAGAGATTAAAGAACAAAAGATAGGAGAGAAAAAAATTAATAAGGAAAAGAAAAAGAGTGATTGTCATCGACAAATTTGGACTCTATACTATGATGGATCTAAATCGCAAGAAAGGTCAGGAGTAGGGTGCATCCTCGTCGATCCTAAAGGTAAACATTATTTCCTATCTTGTAGGCTAGAATTTGAATGTACAAAAAACATTGTCGAATATGAAGCTCTAGTATAAGGATTAAAGAAAACTATAGACTTGAATATCTAAGAATTGAAGGTTTTTGGGTATTCTGAAATTATCAATAGACAAGTAAGGAATACTATAAATTGCAATTCTCATCACCTAAGGAACTATCAATAGGATGTGCATAGGTTAATAAAGAATTTTGAAGCCTTCAATATTACAGTGATCCCTAGAGAAAAGAATATGCTTGTTGACTCGTTGGCCACAGCTGCTTCCACACTGTCGCCTCTAGAAGATTATGAAGCCTCCCGATTCACTGTGGAACTTCTCTACAAACTGTCGGTGCCTAATAACATTTCTAATTAGAAAGTCTTTGAAGGAGATGAACAGATCATAAACTTCCTGACTAACCAAGACAATTTCAAATATCTGGCTATTGACGATGAAGTATTCCAAGAGAAATCAATAGAGACCAGTCCTAGGATAGGACAACCTATTGATAAATCAAGTCTCACACAATCTCGAAAGGTATAGCTAATCTATAAAATCTGTTTGATTTAAAATATCGATTTAAGGGGCCTAAAAATGCAAAGGCTGGTAGCTCTTGTCCCCTGCATGAAATTATAAACCGCAGAACCTCAGAAAACCCAAAGAATGTGAATCTCGACAATACTATATCCAAAGAGGAAAGGAAATCTTATCTCAAATTGTTCAGAAAACACCATGATCTCTTTGCATGGTCCTTTCGAGATCTGAAAATGTATGATACCCACATCATTCAACACACTATCCCATTAAAACCCAAAGTGAAACCTTTTGAAAAAAATCTCTGAAAGTATCACCCATCCTTGGAACCTCTCATGTATCAGAAATTAAAAAAAAAATTAGATGCCAAGATCATTTTCTAGGTTAGGAATTCCACATGGGTAGCAAATCTTCTCCCAGTGAGGAAAAAGTCAGGAAAGATCTGCCTATGCGTAGATCTTAGGAACCTCAACATATATTCAAAAAAGGACAATTACCTGGTCCCGCTGATGGAACAACTCCTGCAAACCGTGTCTTCCTTAGAGATTTTCTCTTTACTAGACGGTTTCTCAAGTTACAACCAAGTTCTGGTTTCAGAGGAAGATTGTTTAAAAAATACCTTCCGAACCAAGTGGGGAACCTTCACTTATAAACACATTCATTTTGAGTTAATTAACGCAGGAGAGACCTTCCAAAGGGCCATGGATGTAGCTTTCTAGGGACCAATCAATAAATGTGTGGTAGTGTATCTAGACGACGTAACAGTGTATTCAAAGAATAGATGAGAGCACATCCAACAATTAACTCAGATTTTTGAAAGGTGTAGGAAATACAATATCTCTTTAAACCCTAAGAGAAATATCTTCGGTGTCGAGGAAGGTAATCTATTAGGTCACATTATATCTCAAGGAGGCATTCACATAAACCTAGAAAGGATTAAGGCTATAGCTCAACTCCCCTTGCCCCATATTAGGAAAGCTATGCAGTCGTTTTTCAGGAAAATCAATTTTGTGAAGAAATTCACTCTCGATTTCGCGGAAATCATCAAACCCTTACAAAAGATGATTCACAAGGATGGCAAATTTAAGTTTGATGATGAACAAAAAGGTGCTCTCAGCAATATCAAAGAAATTATATCCCAGGCCTCGGTGTTGCGAAGTCCTGATTTCAATAGAGAATTCTTCTTCTATACTTTTGCCTTCGACCAATCGTTAGCTCCAGTTTTGACTTAGAATGATGATGACAACAATGATGCCCCAATGTCATTCATGAGTACTAATTTTCAAGGCGTTGAGCTCAATTATCCTTCTATAGACAAATAGGCCTATGCAATATATAAGGTAGTAAAACATTTCAGGTCTTACATCCCCAAGAACCACACTAAAGTGATTGTGCCACACCCTGCAATCCAATACTTGTCTACCCAGCAAGAAATGGGGGAAATAAGAGGGAACTGGATGGAAGTAGTCTAGGAATTTGATCTAGATATAAAACCTGGCAAACTAATAAAAGGACAAGGTTTATGTAGGCATGCAGCCGAAGCCCAAGACTAAGTAAATGAAGATTCTAGATTGGAGAATGAAATGGAACTATGGTGTGGCGAAGTATCATACATATCCCCAGAACAAGAGTCTTGGTATAAGGATTTATCTTATCTCCGACACCATGGGACCTGTCCGGAAAACCTCAACCCTAGGGAAAGGAGAGCCCTCAGGTTCAAATCTTCACAATATTGACTTATAAATTCGGTACTCTTCGGGATCAATTATGACGGAGTACTATTACGATGTATCGGACATGAATATGTAGACAAAGTGCTGAAGGAGCCCCATGATGGCCCTGCTGGGGGACATTTCGCAGGAAACACCACCGCTCATAGGATTCTGAGAGCCGACTATTATTATCCCACCTTCTTCAAGGATGCTCATTCTTATGCTAGAAACTATAAAACGTGTCAAATGAGCGTTGGGAGGGAGAAGAGAGTAGCAGTCCCACTCCAACCTATGACTATCTCTAGGCCTTTTGAGCAATGGGGGTTGGATATCATAGGATAAATTACACCCAACTCTTCAAAACAATAGAAGTACATTCTTACTGCTACCGATCATTTCACAAAATGGGCGGAGGCCATCCCTCTGACTCATATAAACGAGAAGGTAGTAATTCAATTCATAGAACAATAACTAATCACAAGGTTTGGAATCCCTTCTATCCTAGTCTTTGATAATGCTTCTTATTTTTATTCCACCCTTTTGGCAGATTTTTCGATGGACAAAGGAATCATAATTCGGTACTTGACAAATTATTATCCCCAAGGAAACAGAGTGGCAGAATCAACTAACAAGAACCTAGTGAGTATATTAAAAAAGAGGGTTGCAGATAGCAAAAGGAATTGGAATAATCTACTCCATAACGCTTTGTGGGCCAATAGAGTCACACCCAAGGAAGATATAGGAAATTCCATGTACTTTCTATTTTACAGGCAAGAATCCATCCTCCCGAATGGGCTCTATCTTCCATCTCTTCCACTAGCCCAAGTTTCTAGCGAGGAACCTTCATCGGCCATACAATGAATAATCAACACTTTGCTCATGATAGAAGAAGAGAGAGAAAAGGCTAAGTCAAATATCTTAGCTCACCAACAGATAGTGAAAAGATGGTTTGATAAGCATAATGCTAAAGAGAAGAACTTCAAAGTAGGAGACCTAGTCCTGAAGTGGGATAGAGAAAATGAACCAAAAAGGAAGCATTCTAAGTTTCAGAATCTGTGCCTTGGACCTTTCCCGGTAGCTAAGAAGATTGGGGCAGGCACTTATCGGTTACAGAATCTGAGGGGAGAACTTGATGCCCTCCTAGTCAATGGCCAAGACCTAAAACAATATTTTCAGTAATAATATTTCATTAAAAAATAAATAAATAATAATAATAATAATAATAATAATAATCTCTTTTGTTTGTATGTTTTTTTCATGATTTCGGTTCTAGATAGATCTTTGCAATTTTTCTCTATTTTCTTTTTGCAGTTTTGTTTTCTACACTTTTCAAGGTTTTGTTTAGCAAGATGATGGTCAACATCAAATCATGCAACATATTGAACTCTATTCCTAACTCATCGCTCACAAACAACACAATAAGCATCGAGGAACCTACGATCTCTTTGACGAGTCCTCTACCCAACCTACGTAAATGAACAACTTTGGAGAAATGTCAGAAGTGTCTGCTTAGTGGTTTGGTAAGACCATGAGGGAAAGTTGGAAAGCCAAAAAGGACTACATGAACCCAGAAGGCTAAGCTAGAAAAGAATTCACCTTAACCATCTCTCTTTGCAAATTAAAACAGACATCATCCTCTCTCACTTGCTTAGGGCATTTTGCCAAAATAAAAGTTAAACTATATAAAATAAGTGAACAGTGGGAGAGGGTATGAATATATCTCCGTCAGGGCTATAGACTCTCGCTGGAAATAGAGCAAGGTATATGATGTCGGGGTGACTCTGTCGGTGCTATGGACGCTTGTTGGCAGCAGAGCAACACCATAGCAAGTGATCAAAGGTAACTAAAGGCTTCATGCCAGTGAATACTTTGCTAGATTTTTCTCTAAAAGGGAATGAGTCAAGGTTATAGGAATGGAGGAAAAAATGGTTAAAACCCCATGGGCAGAACCGAAATCATCAACCAAAGAAATTCAAATGAAAAGGTAAAGAGTTTCTGATTGCCAAACCAATCAAGGTTCTCCATCATCTTCTGTATAAGCCGAGCCTTTGAGAAAGAACAAAGATTCTTCTTTCACCCAGTGAATTTCCATTTGTTGAGAAATCAACACACCCTAAAAAGGTCTATGTCAAATTTTTACTTTTTGGGTACCACTTGATCTTTCGCACTGTCTGATTGTCCTTCAATATGAAACTGCTGCATGTGCTTATCATTTGTGTTTTCATGTTGAGTCGTTTGAAGTCTGCTTGAACATGTGAAAATCATATCAACTATAAAAGGGACTAACATTTACTTAAAGAATCGACAGTCTAAAGTTTTCCCAATGCGCTTAGGAAATTCGGCATCGGGAAAGATTAAAAGTGATGAAAATCACTTGAGAAAACCAAAATAGTCGAGTGTCAAATTTTACTGGCATCAATAGAAGGAGATCTCTCGTCTCCACGAATAAGCTTCACTAAAGATATTATTGAAGACCGATCCGTTCAATATCGTCAGAATATTAAAAGAATAAGTGTCATGCGAGGTAAAGGTGATATCACCAATCATCGACTTCCGAAATATTTTCGGCGTTGGTAATTTATGAAGATGATAACCCACGAAGAAAACTACACGTTAATTTTACTTTTGAACGTCAATGCCCAATGCCATCCCGACATCGGTAGTCGCAATATGTATCTCTTTTAGAGCATTCAATGTGAATGAAGCCCAAGTGCAATCCTTATCCACAAGCCGAGTTTTGGATTTTATTTTTAATAATTTCTAGTCAGTACTGCCACGTCAGCATCAATCGACAACAAAATTTTCTAAAGGAAAATATCAATGAACTTACAAAGCAACTAAGAACAATGATAAATACAAAATCATATAATTTATGAGAAGCTTAGATAAAAAACATGGTAAATTTACATACAAAGAGGGAACACGATACATTCAACTGCAAAACATTTTTGAAATCTCATATATTAAGGCTCCTGCCAAGCTCAAGTTACATACAAATAAACACCGCCAACTCTTTGACTAACCGCCCCAGTTACATTGAGAATGTGAAAAACCTCACAACAAATAGAGAAAACTATAAAACATCACTTTGAAGAATGAAAAAAAAGAGTCTGCCCATCATGTATCTCCTACACATGGACCTTCTCCCGGACTACTCCTCATGCATTGCAGTGTTTTCATTTTTCCCTTCCTCCTCATCCTCTACGTTTCACATAGATGCACAATCGTATCTTACACTTCCCAAAGCTATCTCTTGAGCCAATTTGTGCTTCCTTTGTGACCCTGCAGTGTCAATACCTCTTGGTTCTTCACTACCAACTGTCTTTTCAATTCTCTATTTTCTTGATAAAGTTCATATATGGCGAGTTAGGACCGCTCTAGCTGCTGGATGGGACTTCCAATGGGAGAAATCGATGTCTTTGCCCTTTCCATTCGTCTCCTGCTTCCTCGAATGGTAGTCCTGACAGGCTCTGTCCAGCTAGTGTTCATTGTAAACTCTTCAGCGGCTGGGTGGGCACTCAGCTCATATGGGAGGTGGCCTTCTCCTCCTATTTCCTTATTTTTTCTAGGCCTTCCCCTCCTCCACGGTGTCTTCTTATGAGAGGGAATGAACTCCAACATATCTCCTTTAGAATTATTTTTCTCCACTCCCACCTCCACTTGAGATGCTAACACCATTTCCGAGCAAAGGTAGGTACCTCCTATTTAATCTTCAGAGACACTCGATGCCAATAAGAAATATTCCCAGGCACATTGGGGCTCGAACCTGGCATTCAGGCTACCTCACAAACCCCATCCCTTGTTTAAAGGGGATCCCATAGTGATAAAACGTATTGGGGTAGATGTCTACAGATGAATAAAAGACTATGACAAATATTTTTTCTATAATTGAACTGGCAAGACCAATGCTACTGATGAATAAACTCAAATGATGCGTAGAATTCCCATAGAGCATCTAGAATTTATATTAGAACGAGGAAGCAAAAAAGAACATGCCAAAGAACACTCACGCCTTGAGACAGGATGTCTTGAAGATTTAAGGCATCACAATTGATTGATGGATGCAATCTAGAATGCGAGAAATGCCGCCGATTGGAGTTGTAGGGAATATATGGTATGATCATTCAATCTCTTTAATCTCCCCAGCTTCCATTATTAGTGAATGATATTTAACACACTTGGTGATACGGTTTCCATAGGAACAACTTGCCTCAGTTTGAGGCAAGTNCTTTCAAAACACGTTCAACTCTAGTATCCTTTCCCAACCCCAAGGGTCAATCAGCCACTATGATGGTTTTGACGATCATATCTATCGTACCTAATTTTCCACGCTATGGCGCTCGAATGTAACTCATTCAAACTGAAGAGGAGCGACAATGTGGACAAGTACATTACAGGTCATTCAAAAGGGTGACTGGGATCATGTAAGTATTAAACGATCAAGACTAACGAGCTCTATAGGTACGCATCGGTCTACTTTGTTTTTGTTTTCATATTACTATGTGTTTCCTGATAAGCGATTTCTAAACTACCTCAACCCCGATTGCAGGAAATATCCTCCCAACTACTAAACAAAGTTTCCTTCGTAACCTCATCGAGGAACTCAAAAGAAACATCGAAGCAAAATCAACCAGGTAATGAAGGATATCGGACTCCCCGAGTTCAGAAACCCGGGTAACTTCATCGACCTAAGTGACGTAGTCGAGTCGCATGCCAAACAATATTCTCTATGGACTAAAGATATCACAAATGTGACTGACGTGAGGCTAGGGCAAGTGCAACAATTTGCAGAGCATCCAATCAGAGCTCAAATCATGCTACAACAGTTGAAATTTGGTCTAGTGAAGTACCAGACGCATGCGATGGACATCAAAGGAATACATGTGGCTCCAATGGAACAACACAAATTTTCATGGGCCCAAACTTGTGAAGAGTTGTTTATCAGTTGGTTTGAGTACAAGAGAAATCACCTTTTCAAGAGATATCTCGGGCTGACTCTTAAAGAAACTGTTAGTATAGGACGCTACGTGCCAAATTTTGTTTTTCTTAAACTACACTTAGCCATTAATTTCAGTTAAAATTTACATTATAAATAAAGACATCGACCAATTAGTTAAGGGTCGATGGTTGTTACAAGAACTTTTTTTTTCTGGTTGTTGAGAATTATTTTGAAGCTGCTATGAATTGAGAAATCCTTCTGGACCAAAGACAAAGTTATTTTCATCAAATGCATGTGTGAGTGGACACAGAGAAGAACTATTTCCTATCTCATTTCATGAATAGATGTAACAAGTAAGAGTTGTCCAATTTATTGTCAAGTTATCTGGTGCAATGCTTTGTTGTTCTTTTCTTTCATGATGAAGATTATGAATCGTTGTGTAATTATGTGATGAGTGATTATGGTAGATGAATTATTTTGCTTACTATTATATTATTGCATAATGTGTTTTTATTTCTGATAAATAGTAATCTCAGACAGTAATTGGATGCTCACATGGTTAACGTATTAGTAGTAGGCCTGTGGTATAGATTTTTTGTCTGCATGTTTGAGTAGTGGGTTATCCCAAGCTCAACCTCTTCCCCAATAGTTAGAACTTAATTATCTTTTTTTTCCAAGTTGGTTTATATTGTCTTACACCTCACATCAGTCCCACCCAAGGGAAAATATAAAAGAGATAGTCCAAACTGATGGAAGAGCCTTCACAAGAAAACATAAATCCCATCGATAAATTGGACGAATCACAAGATCTGGAGAACCATTCCACCATTAAACGTTGCAGAGTATAATTGGGCCTCTGTGGTGGGTTTGGTTTCTACTGTTGAATCATGGATTTAGGACCCATCAACACTGCCCCATGCGTTCAACCCCACATAAGAAGGAATATCTTCCTTCTCCTGACTTAGATCCGGTAGTTGACATGGTCACCTCTTAGATAGGGATATTAGAACCAAATATCCCTACCCTTATCAAGGTCGTCGACGTGTATTCCTTCCGGAGTGTTTTTATTCCATCTAGTGAATATATCTTCGAAGCCATGGCTAAAATTTGTCCCTTGACATTTATTCCTTCTAGAGGATTGTCCTCTTGGAAGCCATGATCAAAGAGAGGTTTTGAGAATAGTTTTAATCTCTTTGGAAAGATTGTTAAAAAATGAAACAGAGGTCTTGAGCATAATTTTTCTTCTATGTGGAAAGCTTGTTAAAAAATAAAACAGAAGATACAATCATAGTTCATTGTCTCTGTCAAGCTCGTTAAAAAATGAAACAAACCCTCCTTCATTACAATCGATTCTCACTCTATATTGAGTACTTGAAACTTCTTTTCCTTTGCCTAGTGAAAATGTTTCCATTAGTAACTAGAAACCTAAACGAGGAAAGAAGAAGAATCGACGAAGGAAACAAAGCTTGGGGGGAAGGTTTCCATCCATTGGACATCATGATGGAGAAAAACTGCTAACTTCTGCCAAAGAAGATGGGGGAAAACTACCTCTAGAGACACATGCTGCTAGGAGTGATCCTCGTTCGAAGGTCATTCCCATCGTAACATAGTAGTCTTTTTCTATAACGAGCTTAGTCTTTGTTGTTTCTCATGCTCATAAATACATGAGAATAAGTTATTGTGCTTAGTCTTTGTTCTTTATCGCACTCGTAAATACATGAGAATGTAACTGAGTATAATTTTATCACTTTTTTGGTCTCGTAAAGGTTATACGAAAAAGGAACCCCCTAGAGTCTCCTTTAAGATCTTTTCAGACTCTCTAAACATGAAAATATTGCCGGGTGATCTTGCTTCCTTTCACACTCATGAAAAGGTTTGAAAGGTCATCTTTGGGGTGATATTTTATCTTTTTTACGGCCTCACGAGACTAATTACAAAAAATGAACACTCTAATAAAGCATGATTAGAAGAGTTCTCCCATGTATTGTTTTATAGTTTTTTTGGGTTTGGGAGGCTAAATTTACAAAAAATTCATCCATCGAGTCTCGTTTAATTTTTTTTCAGACTCTCCAAACATGAAAATCCATCAAGTTTTCCTTCTGTGGACTCACTAAACTACACATTGAAGGACCCATATGGGAACAAATGCTTACTTCTTCTAGTTTGTTCAATAAAGGAAGAGGAAATTACCAAAGGTGAATTATATCGAGCATGTTTTATCCTCCTCCTTCTTGTTAAATAAAAAATAGGTACTCATCTATCTGGATGGGGGGGAAATGGAAGGAAGTAGGTCAAGTTTCCTGAAAAAATTTCAGGCAACTCTTGCAGCCGCTCTTGAACACAACACTTATTTTCAAGTTTTACCATACACTTGGATAATACATTAAAACTCCACATTGAACCAATCCTATGAGTCTTTCTACTCCTTTGACCCATCCAAAGAATGCCTCAACACTCGCTGCATTATATTTTGTTCCACTCTATGTTTATGCTGCCAAGTCTTACATTGTGCCTTAGTGTTCAAGGGAATTTTCCACCTCAAGGGTCAAACATCCACAAAATTACTAGTTTCCATACCCGTGTCAATCCATGTTCATATACTATATCTTATCACCTTTCTAAGACAAGTTTTGTGTCGAATGATGGGGGATACATCAATGCCCTCCTTCGACAATTTTTTTCCTATTGACTTCAACAAATTATCTAAGAAATAGAATTAAGAACACATCAGTGCCTTGGGACCTACATTCCTTAATGGAAGGCCTCCTCACATTTGATAGTGGATATTCATCAATGACCCCTGACCGACTGATTCTACGAATGTTTGTCTTCAACTCATTTTTCACATTCAATGGATTGTACTTTAAAGGTACCTTCAAAATCATCAACATCAATGGTGATTTATCTCACACTTGTTAACTGTATACCTCAATGATCAGTAATCAAGTGGTTTTTTCCATGTTCGACATTAAATCATCTATTCACATGGGTAGATTCATACTACATCAGGGTTGGGATAAAGACCCTGGGTTGAGCATTCAATCTGTCTTCTTCTTTTCCCAAGCTGTGAAGGAGATCATCTGAGCATGCTGATATATATGTTCTCTTATAAATCCACATTGTATTAGTTTGTGGCTATGTTTAATAATCTTGTAGGTCCACTATGTATTTTTCATGTCTACAATCAGCTCATTTCTGTAAATTCTAACCTTGTACAATATCTACTGCAAACAGATATTCAGAAAAGAATAGAAAATATACAATGGTAAATACAAACATTACACAGATATTTTTCCCCTGGAAACCCAAACCAGGAAAAACAACATATTCTATATTCATTCATTGTGTTACAATGTTTACAATAAAAAATACATATGGGATCCAGCTGCTGGCAAATGTATAACAGGTAGCGTATGCTTGTCATTGATGGCAAGTGCAACAGTGAAGATGGCAGGATTAGAGTGTGCATGTGAAGACTCTGCAGAGGTGCAGAAGTCCAAGGATCCCTTGGGGATTCAGAAGTGAAAGCTCAGGAGGAACAACATCTAGGAGAACGGGCACAGCAAAGCTCAAGATACAGGAGTTCACAGAGGATAAGGAAGACAAAGGTCGAGGCCTTTGAGAACTTGTAATTCTCCCAAGGTTGGGAGGAAAGTGCGCAAAGCTTAGGAGGGAGCACAGCCGCCGTCAGATTGGCTGAAGAAGAAGATATGGACCATTGGTTTCTATGTCCAGGAGGAGCTTAGGAGAAGCCTACAGAAGGGAGAGATCAACAGCTGTTGGATCTCATTCAAAAATCCCATCAACCGTCAAATCGGACAGGAGCTGCACGAGGTTTACCATCGGGAAAAGCCAAGGTGAAATCCCGAAAGCAGGGATGAATCATCGGGGTTTCACATATCGAGAATCCCGTGAGCCAATGCATTGCAGCATTGAAAAGATCGAAACCCCGACGAGTGGTAAGACTGCGGTCACGGGGATAACGGTCATATGGGCCAGGAGCCTAGCCAAGAGAGCTAGTGCGTAAAGAGGGTGTCAGGATTCAAGGGATCGCGAATCCTGAGGACATACATGTTTCG
>JASDQU010252843.1:5968-16222 GCA_032191745.1 Picea mariana
TTAGACATTATCTACTTGACTATTCTTCTCAATCATAAAAGAATAATTGTCATGATTTTTTAGCTTGGACCATTCACCTATCTGGGCCATTCCTCCGACAATAAACAAAGTGCAACCTAGAAAGCATGAGCCTGCCCTAGGTAATTTCTATCCCTGATTTCTGAACCTGGACCATTCAACTAGTTGGGCCATTCCTTCGGCACTAAACAAAGTGAAACCTATAGATAATGAGTCTACCCTAGGGAATGACTAGCCGGACCATTTCCTACAGAAATGACTGTCCTGCACCAACCTCCAAAATGAACCATTCTTCGAAACCGCCTACAACTGTGAACTTCGAAAGAATGACTGCCCGACGAGGAAGACCATTCTTATTGACCACTACTGAGAGTCAATGTCAAGAATAAATATTGTCCTAGACCATTCCCCCACACTAGACACAAGGGGAATCATTGTCTATGGTACATCAACAATCTATCGAACCATTTTCATTACGAAAATGATCGTCCGATCTGGACCATTTTCCGAACTGGAAAATGCATGTCCGTCGGAAATCTCAAACCACTTTCTGAACTGGAAAGAAACTTCTCATCTTGGACCTTTTTTCGAACTAAAAAATGATTATCCATAAATCAATAACACGTCAGTGCTCCCTCCCAACCTGGGAGTCATCTCTTCCCTTTTTAATAAGGAAGTCATCTCAGCTTGTTTCTTGAGTATGCAAACTTTTTCATTTTTGGATAGAGGCTTTACCAAAATATTTGTTGTTTTCTCATCTGTGGAGATATATTGGAGAACCACTTCTCTTTTCTGGACCTCATCATGGAAAATGTAATGCTTGAACTCAATGTGTTTTGGTCTTTCTGGAACACTCATTTTCTCTAAAGGTTTCATATAGCTCTTGATCATTACAATATATCATGGTTGGATTCAACTCTTTTGTTTCCTGCTAGCTCATGACATCATGGAAAGGCTCAAACTGGAACATATCCAAGTGTCACTTCTTCTCTCATCAAGATATTTTATCATGGATTAGCAATCCATCATCCTAGACTTCTGAGTAACCATTATGATACAATATATTTGTTATAGAAAGTTTTCACCATGCTTTTGTTGTTCATTGGAGGCTCTACACCAAGTTTTCTTCTTCTATCTGCATATAAGAGTCTCTTTTTGGTATACCTCAAAACCTTGAGATCTACATATTCTTATTTGTTCAATTACTTTGTTTAGGAGAACAGTCCTTACATTCATCTGATGTAAACTCCAACCCATGGATAGGATATATAATGTCTCAGGTATAGGTATGTCTAGTTACTAGAACACGCTATCATCATAGTCATCTCCCTCCATCTGGGAGAACCTTTAGTTCTGGATCTCGCAATGCTTCCATTCATAAGTCTTCCATACACCATTATTCATCACAACTTTTCATTTCCTCTGCTTTATTTCTTTTAGTGGGTTCATACCAAGCTGGTAGTCTTGCGATTCTCGATACAATGAATGGTTGTTTTGGATTTTCTTTCTCTCTTGGAATCTTCATGTTCTTCTTCATGTTTTTGTTTAGCTCTTGGGTCCATGGAGTTTTATATAGATTCCATGCCCTGAAGATTCCAACTTATTCCTTTCATCATAGGATCATGGATGTGGATGGATAACCAGGGATACTTTAATGCTTCTTTTCAAAGAAGACTTCTTCTAAACTCAAACTGAACACATGCTACTTTTCATGGTTGCTACCATCAATGGGAACATGGATAGATACTTCATAATCCTTGATGGATCACATTATTTAGGATTATCTCCCTCCTAATCTTTTCTTCATGCATGACTGCATTCTCTTATTTTGGAAGTATATAACCGACTCTCTCCAACTAAGAGAGTCCATGCTTCCGTCTGCATCCTTATTGCCTTCTGCAAAGTGTCACAAGTATTTTTTTTTTTTGTTGACTTCTTTATGTTTTTACTTCTTCCAGGTTTCTTCAAGTTTGATTCTGATTTCGGCTTATCTTGCAACTGTTAATTATGTTAATAGCTTCCACGTGAATTGTTACCAAGGCTTGTCGATATACTTCATCTTTTCGTGTGCATTGATTGACTTGTAGTCATCGTGATAACAATCCTTATCTTGTTATTCTTCCATAGGTATTGTTTCTCTTTGAACATATTATCTTCAAAGATATATATATGCAAGATATGTACAAACATTTATGTAAACATGGTATGTACATGAATTATGAAGAATATTGTTACCTTGTCTTAGAAGAAGAAGTTTGTTTTATCCTAATTGGCCTTCTTTGAGGGTTCCCTTTCTTCGACAATTGATGATTCGTGTGTTTCTTCCTTTTCTTTAACTCGGGACAATGATTCTTGTAGTGACCATCTTTTCGACAGTTGAAGCATTGTATTTTTGACATATCTTTCTCTTGATTTGATTTCTTCCTTGAGTCAAATTTCTTTTTATTTCTGAAATATTTTAACCTTCTTATGAAAGCTTGATCATCGTATTTCTTTTGGGGTTTCTCTTTTGCACTAATCCTTGATTCTTCTTGTGCACAGAAAGTCCAAAGTTCTACAAATGTGGGATACTCCTTTCTTGTGTTCATGCTTGTAGAAAATGCATCCCATGTCTTGGGAAGACCATTGATTACTATATTTACTAGTTCCTTTTCTAAAATGATTTCTTCAATATCTTGTAGTTGATCTCTTAACTGAGAGATTTTCACAAAGTATGATGTTATGTTGTCATAATCATTCATTTTCATGTCACGAAGCTCATTCTTCAGACTCATTACTTGTCCAATGTTTTTGACTGAGAAGAGGTTAGTTAGGGAATCATACATCTTCTTAGATGATTCAAGATGGGATATGTAGGGTATCAAGTGGTATTTTATAGAGTCCACTATGATACTCATGGTGTTGATGTCAATGTCTTTGAACTTCTCCATAGCTACAACATTCTAAGGTTCCTTCTCTTTTCCTTCTTTGAAATGTGGTTCCACAATCTTTCCTTTCACGATATCCAACACTTTATTCTTGGAAAGGATGAGTTCAATCATTTTCTTCCATGATCTAAAGTTAGAAGCCCCTTCTAACTTTTTTCTGACTTCATAGAGTAAGTCATAATTTCTTTGACTTGGTCAACCCTTGATTTTGACCAAAAAATCAAACTTGACATCTTAGCTCACTGAGAGTACTAGAAGATGCGCTAGGCTAGGGTGCACTAGGATATCCAAAAATTTGGTCAATCTCTTCACTTAAGGTGCCTCAAGAAGAGGGTTGGGGTTTCGTTGTTGCAGCAAAAACTGGCTGCAACTACAACTGTAATTGAGAAAATCATCCCAATCTATCTTCTAGTGGTTAGATTGTCCGAAGATAGTATGGGCCCATAACCTGTTAGAAAGTAATAGATGTGCTCATTTAACCATAGACAATATAACAATATTGTCACCCAATCATAGGCTGAAGCCACCCCCGAGCACCTTAACCTTGACAGAGAATGATTCCGGAAGAAAACCAATATCCAACCAAGGTTATTGCATCAAGAAAAGATAACCAAGACTGATCAGAAAGTCCAACCATAACCGATGGAAAGTTTGAGCCTAAACTAGGAATACAGATTGCGGTAACTATCGGTTGCAGCTGCTCCCCAGACTTGCGCACTTGCCCAGTTTCTGTAGTGCACACTTCTTCCCAGCTAAAATTTCAAGCTGTGTTTACAAAATGAGGTCTGGTTACTTGTATTTATAGTATTTTCCTAAGCTGTCTAGGCCGACTTCTCATTCAGGAGGCTAAATACTTAATATTAAATATTTTCTTGAGCCAACTTGTCTTCTAAGGTAAGGTTTAATGCTTTAGGGTTTCTTCTTGCTTCCTAGAATATTGTATTCTCATCAAGGTTACACGTGGAGATAAATACCTCTCGCAGCTACCATAATATCAATAGTTTGGTCTATAATAAATGTTATTTATGTTTCATTAAGAGCATGAGCATGCTCTTGTGACTTGATATCCTTGTATATGTTGCTCATTTATGCCCAACAGGAACACATGCACATTCCTAGAACGTCCATGTGCCATAGTGCGCACGTGTTCTAGGAACACGCACGTGTTCCTACTAGGATTTTTTTGGTGCCAAGCACACTCCACTACCTCATATATCTCAAGCTTGGCAAATATTTCTCGACATCTGCACACAAAAATAGTGTGCACGAATAGGTTTTTATTATTTTAGTATTGTTGTTTGATTCATAGACAATTTTGGAATTCAAAGACAAATTTCTCCAAGTGGAATTGGAATTTTTGTTTGTGTTTTCTTGTGTCATCTTGGAATTAGAAGACAAATTTGTCCAATTGGGATTGTTGTTTTTGTCTTCTTGGAATTGGAAGAAAAATTTCTCCAATTGGAATTGTTAGTTGTGTAATACCAAGACAATTTTATCCAATTATAATTGGAATTGTTAGTTGTCTTCTTGTGTAATACCAAGAAAAATTTGTCCAATTGGAATTGGAATTATTAGTTGTCTTCTTTCATAATACGAAGACAAATTTGTCCACTAGGAATTGGAATTGTTAGTTGTTCCTTATTGTGTAATACCAAGAAAAACTTGTGGTGGGGTGTTTGGAAGAAAATTTTTCTCTTTAAAGATGGGGAATCAATGGATTCAAGAAAGAAATTCCTTGAGATAAGATAAATCGATCGAAAAGGTAGAAGAAAGAGAAAATGAAAAGTTACGTATGTCAATGTGTAGGATTTCAGAAGAGGCCAATCCAATTTCTAGAGGAATAGATGTCGTTGTTGTTTCTCCTCCATCACCACAAGCAAAGTGCAGGAGTTTAGTAGAGACCAATTCATCCAGTATCTCATCAAGACAACTTGTTGTGGATGACCATATGATGGAGGATTCTCTTGGAGCTAATTATACAATGGATGAAACTAGAAAGGCAACTGGTGTACAAAATTGTAGTGAAGAAGTTATTGTGGTGCAACCTCTTGTTGGACGGTCAAATGTTACAGAAACTAGTCAATCCCATGTCCACTCTCCTCCTAGATTGTATATTCCAGTGATTGAAGGGGAAAGAAATGCAACATTGTTAACTCCACAATAGGGAGGTCAAGAGTGCCAAAATAGGGGTTCATCATCCCTACCTAGATTGAGCATTGTGTGACAAAGAAATCCTAAACGCATTCAGGTTGATGAAAGTGGAATAACATCACTTGAAGGTAAGTTACCTAACCATACTATTCTCTATAATTATTATAAAATCATTAAAGAATATTTTGAACCAATCCAACGTTGCTAAATGTCAATTATTTTTGGTTGTGTTAAAATCTAGAAGTTTGATCATTGTTAGGAGAATTTTAGGCATTAAAACAGTCAAAAGTTTAGAAAAAAGTCATCATATTGTTAGAAAACTTATAGATTCTTCTCCAATAACTGGTAATTAATCTCATTCTAAATACCACAATGTAGCCCAACATGTATTGTCACAATCAATTGTTAGCAAGATCACAAGAAAACATTGTTTTCTACAAAAAAACTCACACCTCATGAATTGCAATGTCAAAACCCTTAGAAATTATTCTCATAGATGATATAGCCTCGACACAGGGGTCCCAACATATTTGTGGGCCTTTACTGGTAGGCTACCTCATTCTCACATGAAGTTAATTGGAGTGTTGATATTTTGATGTAACTACAGAAGATATTATTTTGTATTTGTATTGGTCAAACCTTGAGAAGGTTAGTGTAATCTTGTTGTATAAATCAACTCAAAAGAAATTATTATTTTAATGTTATCCTTATTGTAAAATTCAAAACAACCCCTCTTAGGGTTGTGCCTTTTTGAGAGTCAATTATGTGTATAAATAGAGGTCTAGTTCCTCTCATTTGTACACACACACAACTTTCCTTCTCTTGTGTATTTGGAGCATAGCGAGGAAGGTCCAACACAGGAGGTCTTGGTTTCTTGGTCTTTGGTATCTTGGTCTTAGTCTATTTGTGGAGAGATATAATGTGACATTATACTGGTTGAAGGAATCTATACAAAAGAATTGGTTGTTGGGTTTTCTCCCCTGCGAGGGTTTCCCATGATATATCTTGTGTTCTGTGATTGTTTCTTTCAATGATCCTATTAAATGAAATTGTTACTGAATGTTAAAGAACATAATTGTAACTTATAAAATTCTAACACAGTATCAGAGTAGGCGTAAATAAAAGACATTTCACAGATATAGAAAACAAAAGAAGCCATTTTTATTTATAGGAGTGGTTGTTGAACAAGACAATACCACCAGGAAGTGCACCCTAGTGGAGTGCATATTTTCCCTGGATCAGATATTCAGAATTCATAACTTGTGATTTAGGGGTAGGATGACTACCAGAACCAAAATTAATGAGAAGATGGAGGGAGATGACAACTTTAGATCTTGGAGGTATAGAGTATCCCTCCTCCTAGAAGAACATGATCTAGAGAAGTTCACTAATTAATAGGTTTTAGAACCAGAGGGAGATGAGGCTAAAGCAAAGCACAAGAAGGATATGGTCAAATAAAAGAGGATTATTGTAGAATCCATTAAGATCCATATTATTCATAAAATATAATAATTATCCACTCCGAAATAAATGGTGGATGTCGTAACCCGACTGTTTGAAGGAAACAACATCAACCGAAGAATGACCTTGAGAACTCAGTTAAAGAATGTGAGGATGCAAAATTTAGAAACCATCCACTCTTACTTCTCAAGAGTGAACCAGATCAAGGAGCAGATAGAAGCCATTGGCGATATAGTGAATGGATAAGAAATGGTGATGACCACCTTGAATGGCCTCCCAAGGTCATGGGATTCATTTATTCAAGGGATATGCTCAAGAAGGAATCTACCCAAGTTTAGTAGGCTATGGGAATATTGCAACCAAGAAGAAGCAAGAACGGAAACAAGAGAATAGAATATAACATATGATGATAAATCCCTAGCCTTCCACACTAAGAAAGAAAAGAGAAATTAAGAACCCTCCTCACCTGAGAATTTTCAGAAGGGCCGAAGAAATAACCCAAATATCATATGTTTTTGTTGTCAGAAAATGGGACACATTGCTAGGAATTTTTCCCTCATTCAGAGACCAAGGGAAAAGAAAGGAGTTAAAATGCATCATGTTCATACATATGAAGATGATGAGCCACCCAAGAAGGTTGCAAAGGAATATGAATCAAGTGATGAGGAGTATGTTCTTATCTCATCCCTTATAGGAATTGTCACTCATGGAAATGACATTTGGCTGGTGGAGTATGGTGCTTCCAAGAACATGACAGGTAATTATAAAGACTCATTTTCTAACCATACTCATAAGGATTCATCACACAAGGTGAAATTAGGAGATGACTATCAGTATTCAATCAAAGGAGTAGGATAAGCCTCGTACAAGTTAGACTCAAAAAAGACAATGAAGGTGAATGAAGTTCTCTATGTTCCTACATTGAAGAAGAACCTTCTCTTGATTTGAGCATTGGATGAGAAGGGTTACAGAGTCACATTTGTTTATGGACAAGTTCTTATGTGTCCTATAGGGAATACTTTTGATGATGTTATGGTGATTGGAGTTTAAGAGAGAGGACTCTACAAATTGAAAGGGTGATCATATTCAACATTAATTCATGACACTGTGAATCCCAATGAATTATTTCATAGAATATTTTCTCACCTACATTACAAGGCCTTACCAAGTGTGAGAAAGATGGTGACGGGACTACCAGAGATCCAAGCAAAACCAGACTACGTGTACAAAGGTTGCACACAAGGAAAGAACATGAAGCACTCCTTTCCTAGCAGCGATAGGAGAGCCAAAAGAGTATTGGACATCGTGCACTCGAACGTGTGTGGACCGATGTCAGCAAATTCACTAAGCAGGTATGTATATTATGTGTCTTTTATTGATGATTACTCACATAAAAATTGGATCTATTTTTTGAAGGAAAAGAATGAAGTGTTTGGAAAATTCAAAGAATTTAAGGCACTGGTAGAAAACCTGATAGAGAAGAAGATAAAAACCTTGCGATCAGATAATGGAGGAGCATTCACTTCAAAGGAATTCAAAGAATATTGAAAGGAACCTGGGATTCAGAGGGATCTTTCTACTCCCTACAATCCTCAATGGAATGGAGTATTAGAAAGGAAGAATCGAATGATCATGGAAGCAGTGAAAGTTATGATCCATGATCAAGATCTACCTATGCATATGTGGGCAGAAGAAACAAAGACTATAGTGTACGTACATAATAGAATTCCTCACAAAGTACTTGAAAATAAGACACCAGAGGAGATGTTTTCAAGAGAGAAGCTAAAAGTCATCCATCTAAGGATATTTATCTACCCCATATTTGTACATGTCCCCAAGGAAAAGAGGAAAAAATTGGATCCATCCGGAAAGAATGGCATTTTTTTTGTTACAATGACACATCGAAGGAATACGGGATATATATTCCTGGTCACTAAACATTTGATATTATTCGAGATGTCACTTTCGATGAGAGTGAAACTTTCAGTAAATCAAAACATGACTGTGCAAAAGAGGTTCATGAGGAGGAGAATGAAGTTACTAAAGTTCCAGATGCAGAAGCAATTGAACCAGAGGAAATCATTCATGAGGATAATGACATGGAAAAACCTCAAAGGCCAGTAGAGATTCCTTCTCGCAAGAGAAGACTATCTTGAGAATAGGAGCTCATCAGAGATACAGAAAGATATGGTGCCCCGAAAAATTATCTCAAGGAAAGTAAGAAGTCGAAATTGTATTACATCTATGTGGCATGTTTTTTTGATATCATGGATGAAGAGACATCCAATTATGAAGAGGCTGCAAAAAACATGGTATGGAAGGATGCCATGGGGGAGGAATATTGGTCCATAGTAAGGAATGATGTCTGGGATGTGGTCCCAAGACCGAAGGAAAAATTAGTAGTAAGTTCAAATTGGATCTACAAGACGAAACATGTAGTTGGTGGAAGTATTGAAAAGTGTAAGGCTAGATTTGTGGCTCGAGGATTCTCTTAGACGTAGGGCATTGATTATGAGGAGACATTTTCTCCCATGGAAAGATATACCTTGATCAGGACTATAATTTCATTAGACACAGTAATGAAATGGAAGGTGCATCATATGGATGTGAAGACAACCTTCTTGAATGGTGAAATAAAAGAGGAAGTATATGTGGAGAAACCACAAGGGTTCGAGGTACATGACAGAGAGATGCATGTGTGAATATTGAAGAAGGATATAAATGGATTAAAGTAGGCACCCAGAGAATGGTATGGTAGGATTGACAGGTTTCTAACAATATTAGGATTTACAAAGAGAAGTGCAGATCCTAACCTTTACTTTAAGGTTGTGGATGATGGTCCGATAATACTATTGTTGTATGTGGATGACCTGTTTCTAACAGTTGTGGAAAAACTCATCTCAAAGTGTAAGATAAAAATAGTTGTTGAGTTTGAGATGAAATATCTCGGGATGATGCATTACTTTTTGGGTCTCTAGGTTTGGAAGAGACAAGATGAGATCTTTCTTAATCAAGGGAAGTATGCAGTGGAAATCCTGAATAGGTTCAGGATGTTGAACTGCTAGGCAATGGCTACACCTATGGTATAAAAGTTGAAGTTGTTTCATGATATGACTTCAGAGACTATGGATGTTACTTTATACGAGAAGATGGTGGGTTTGTTGATGTACTTGAAAAACACGAGACAGTGTATATGTTTTTTTGTGAACACCCTAATTCAATAGATGGAGCATCCCAGGCAGGTTCATTTGGTCACAATAAAACATGTGATGAGGTACCTTAAGGGTACAATGGATTATGGTCTCAGGTATGTGACAGGCCATGAGTTAGGGTTATATGTGTTCAAAAACATAGGTATTCCAACAAAGGATGAACAACTTCAGTAACCACTCACATAACCATATCAAAGATCAATACATCGATGTTTTCACGTGGTAAAACCCCTACGGGAAATATCCACGGCCCCAGCCAATGTGGCCACTTGGAGCAGTTTATTAATGCAAAATAAAAAGATTAAAGAGATATTTTACAAGAGAGTTTCTCACAATCGATCATCAACAAATGACCCTCCATGTTCTTTAAATAGAGATCATGGACCTATCAGCTGTTAAGCCAAAAATCAATGGTTGTTAATATCGAGGAGAGTATGAACCGTCGGATCACTCTATGTCAAGAACATATTGTGACCGTCATATTT
>JASDQU010252846.1:2133-12156 GCA_032191745.1 Picea mariana
GAAAAGTTATGCCAAGCCAATAACTTACGACATAGATGCTGAATGTGCGACGAAAGCTCATCGCAACTTGCGATGAAAATCCATGGTAATATCGATGAGTGCAATATCTCAAAACCAAATTTACGACGCACATGTTGTATATGTGATGAATATTTGTGGCAAATTGCGACGAAGTTTTGTCGCTATAGCGACGGTTGTGGTAAAATAGTAAAATTTTTCCGACGAACTTGCGTCGATATTGCGACGATGACTTTAGGTTTTAAAAAAAAAAATTACATGGAATATGGTATACCATATTGTATGCCATATTACAATGTAATATGGTAATGCCATATTACATTGTAATATGGCATTACTATTACATTGTAATATTGTAATATTGTAATATATTGTAATATATATATCCCCTAGAAATAATCAAGGTGCTAATCAACCAAATATTGTAAGCATGTGTTATCATGAAGGTGGATTAGAAGTCAGGATACCAATATGACAATATACACAAAGAATAATTTGGAATATTACTTTCAAAAAAACACATGGATTGCATGAGTGAGTCATTATGCAATTTATATTACACAATACTATGACAACACTTATAAGATTTATGGATGCTATCTTAAGACCATTTCTTGAAATTGTCTATTGTAGCCTCCTTGGATGATATTTTGACTTTTAGAAAGATTTGGGAAGATCATTTGAAACATTTGGAGATGATACTTTTAACCCTTCAACACAATTAATTGCAAGCCAACATGAAGAAATATGAGCTTGGAAAACAAATATTGTTGTGTATAGATTTTGTAGTTAGAGGATGTGAATTGTGTATTGACATAAAAAATATAAAATTCATTGTAAATTGGTTGATCCCAAATAATTTAATTGAACCAAGGTAATTCATGGGGTTAGCAAATTATTTAGGAATGAAGTGTCTCTTCAATGCACACTAGAAAAGGCAAGCATAACCTTTCAATTCATTACAATTGAAAACCAAGTAACTGAAGCTTTGACTTGAAAGAATTGTAATGCATCAATATAGAATTTAATGAAACTTGAAATTTCATTTGAAATCAAAGCAAATTTCACATGATACACAATGGCGGAACCTTTGATACAATGAAGGAGTTGGATAACATAACACTTGAAACTTTTGTTGGTGCAATCATAATATACCCAAATAAGATAAGGAATTGTACATCATAGTTTAGGCATTGAAGTACTACATGAATTATTTGTTGGGAAAACAAAAAAAAATTAACTCAAATCATAAGCTTTTATAATCCTTGTCAATTGATCCAAGTCACAACAAAGCCCAAAATTCATGTGAATGGTATCCTGCAACATTTTTATTCGGTAATCAAGTATGATATAAATATATAAAACCACATGGTCAATTTCCTTTAAGACCTTTGATGTTTTTATTTGACCATAGATCTAAAGTTAAACTCTTATGTACTTGAAGAATATAAGGGATTACCTACATCTAGCTCAAATTTTGGAAAATGGTTAAAACATTACAAAACTTGTATATATATGCAAGTCTTGAGTCTTTGGGATGATTGTAGGCTTGAAGGAGGATTAAAGTATAAATTTCATAATTTTTTTGTTAATAAAGGAGAGCCAAGAATAAGCTCATGTGGGAAGCTTGAAGCTGTAAATTCGATATACATTTTAGAGTAAACTAGACTAAACAATATGGTAGTTTTTATATCATGTTGAAACATGAAAACAAGATGTACTTATCTTCTTCACTCTTGTAAAGTTGCATTTTGGAATATCTACATTTATCATGTGTAGTAGATATAATAAATTCTCAAGAAACTTTTAATCCACACTCTAGATGATAATGGATATAATTTGAAGAGAATTCTATTCTTTATTTACAATTGCATGGGTATCCCAAGCATATAAATAAAACATGCAAGATTGATTATATTTTCAAGGCATTAGTGCAAGAATGAGAGGTGGATCCCCTTAAGATTTTCTTTAAGAGTTAGGAGTGGCTATCCCCTTAAGTTTTATCTTATCTAGGGTTTGTTCTATGGGTTATAATGGATACCCCCTAGGCTCAAGACCTAGTTCAATTAATATTCTTTGCTAGACACATTAGAGAAAGTGGGATGACACCTAGGGTTTATGAGTGGATAAACTTCAGTGGTTTTCCCTTGAAATTTGACTTGGTTCTATGAGTGGATAACTGTAAGGCTCAAATATTCACCTTCTCTCTTGCTTGGCCTCCTCGAATGAATTATCTTGACTCCATTTTTCCTAGGAAAGTAGTCGGCACTAGTCTTTATATTTGTGATGCTTTATACTCTCAACAATTCTCTTTTAAGGAAAAATTTCATTTCCATGAAGTGGTTTCTCACAATCCATGGGTGTGTTGGAATACCTTGTTCTCCTTTCCAAATGACAAAAATGTCTTTGCAGATGAAGGTGCCTAACTATATTGGTCAATATGAGGTAGTGTTTTAAATCTTGACCATAATTTTGGGGATTTCTTAAAATGTATCATTACATCAATTGGTAATTTCATATGACATGAGATTATGAGGTTCTTCAACGTATGGCCTTAGAAAAGGGGTTTTCTTAAGAGTCGAAATGTTTAAAGACCTTAATGAATTTATGTACATCTAGGTGGTGATGAATAGGGGGGGAGATTCATCAACCGGTCTAGTACATTAAGCTCTTGAACATATGTTTCAATGCCAAATCATTGACCATAGAATTAATGATTGCCCTCGACCAATGTGGAAAATGTTGAAACCCAAGTTGCAAGCAATGTTGAAATGCAAGGCTTTGTGGCCTTTCCCTTCACAAATAGTGAAGGTTGTAAAGAAGGGAAAAGATCCTCAAATCCAAAAAGATTAACTAACCATGGAACCTATCCGTGTCCCAACTTCTAAGAAGATTGTTAGCTCGATTGTGGGAAAATTTCTCTTTGGGGATTCCCAACCCACCTCCTATATAAAATGTTGGGGGCATATGGCCTAACCTTTTCTCCCATGAATTAACTCTTAGTGGGATCATTACGTTAAAGACTCTTAGAAACAAAATGATAGAACCTTAAATGAGTATTCCTTGCCCCAATTGCACAACGTACCTCTCCAAATGATTTTTGTTTCCTTGAGATCTTGAGAGATGATGAGGCTATGAATTTTCATGTTGAAAGTTTGTAATGAGGATAGTATCATGGAATCTTGTGGACCTTATAGTCCTTGCCACAAATCCATGGTTTGGAGAACACATGAAATTGTTCCAAGTTAGATTTTTTATGTTTGCAAGAAGTTAAAGTAGTTGATTTAATTTTGTAAGTCACTCTTTGGCTAATATGGTCAATTGTTGTATTTTCTCCTAACCATGTTGAAGGTAGAGAGGCAACCACCTTGATATCCTTGTATTTTTACCTAACCATTGGACATGGTATTTATCTAACACGCTGCTTGGTTTGGACGTCATTTCCTCTAAATGGACAAGATCTAGGACTAGTCCACATATATGCCTCAAATGATTCAAATGAGAGAGTGGGCATGTAGGATTGATTGGCCATTGAGCTCCCAAAACCATACAGTGGTGTGAAGATTTTAACAATGAAGAGAGTTGAGAAGATAAAGAGGGATTGCTACTTGTTCAGACACCCTTGAGGGAGAACATGGCTTGGAATGGCCTAAAGGCTAGGCTCGTGTTGTACGACCCCACCATTTTTTTTTGTCAAGAATCTCTTGGGTTGTGATTTACTTGGTTCAATTTTCAGAAAAGAGGTAACAAAGTGTTGAAGTGACTATGCCAATATGTTCTTACTAAACATGCATTTTTATTCTCTGATTATAATAAGAGAAGATCCATGCAAGTTCAAGGATTTCCTACTATGTTAGATCATCAACATATCATTTTTCCATCTCTTGGGAGATGCAAAATTCAAAGTCGTGAAGATAAGTTTAATTCTTTATGTATCTCATGTTAAGCAGGAAATGTGTGTTGGAGTCTTCGAATGCATTTGGAACCTAATTTCCCAGCCTAGAGGCCTCAAAATATGGGAAGTTTGATGGGAGGATGATATTAGTTGGGTCACTACTTTTTTGTGGGGTTATTGTGGAAAACTTGTTATTGTTAGAAGAATGAAGCAAAACGTTATGAAAGAAGAATTGGAATCACTATCTTAATTGCTAGAGCTTATCCCTTTTAATGAATATATCTAGGCCATAGTGCTTAAGATGAGATTTTTTTGAAGGTAAAATAAACTTGCAAATCTTGGGGTGCACAAATTCAAGCTAGATTGCATTGGCTCAATTCATGGGATACATTTACCAAAGCATTCTTTTAATTAAGGTTGATTTTTTTTTCAAGGTTGTAGTTTTCTTGTCAATTAACCATGCTAGATATAAATAAATTTGCCTCTTTTGGTCAATTAGACATGGAAACCCCTAGGCACCTGCACTTTGTGTGATGTTAACATAAGAACTCAGTTATTTCCTGCATAGTAGAATGGCATGTGACGTTATTAAATCAATCCCTTTACTTGATAGAAAGGGGGGCCAATGAGTCAATGTGCACTTTTGTAATGATCATTTCCTTGCCTCAATAGAAGAGGAGGTGTCCTTCTTAATACATTGGATTGTCTTCAAATTTTCTATGAAGATTTAGGGTCCAAATTGTCGATGGCCAAAACACTATGTATGGATGAGTCAAAGAAAAAACATCAAGTGGTTCATGCACCAAGGATGGACTTAGATTCAATCTAACCAATTTTTCAAATTCACAGGAATCCCTCTTTCTTTTCATGCATTTCCAAAGGAGCAATGAGAGGTTTTTTTTCAAAGATTTGCCAAGAAAATTGACAAGCAGATTTTTGAGCATGTCTCTCTCTACCAAGTTCCGGGTATGCACTAAAGTGTTGGGTGTCACTCATGTATATTATTCCTCACGTCAGGTTACCTCTATCAAATCCTACAAGAAGCTGGAGAAGTGATTTATGAACTTTTATATGGGCCAATTCAAAAAGGAGAAAAATGATTCCACATAATTCAATAGAATCTATTTTGTGTACCCAAATATTGGATATGAATGGATAGGTCCAGGGTTTATGCACCAAATGAACCATCAGGTTGATGAAAGGTCATGAACATTGGAATAGTCTCTTGAGAAACTACATCACTTTTGGCACCCCTTTAGGCAAAAGGATTTGGAACAACCTTATTATGCAAACTATCCTAACTATATGCATTGTAGTGATCATCAAGGGAATTTTGTAGCCAACACCATACAAAAAACATGGGAAGTAGTGAAGCATAAGTTGGTTTGGAAAAGTGATTCCCTAAGGGTTGTCTTATCCTTTTAGTGCAAGAATGAGAGGTGGCATGCATCAATGGGGTATTTTATGCAAGCGTAGGAGGCAACATGCATCAACCTAAGTTCAATGCAAGCGTAGAGGTGAAAAATACCAATGGTTCTAGTGGAGGAGAGAGGATCAAAGGAAGATATGATGTCACCATTAGGAGGGGCTCCATAGTTGCAAGCTATGGTATGTGACCATTAAGGGGGAAATCTTTGAAAACTGACCAAAGAAGTGAAGGAATAGTAAAAGAGGACTAGGAAAAGAAGAAGAGTATGTAGGAGAGGATGGAACACTAGGAGAGGAAGAAGGCAAGGAGAGAACTAGGTAATATTGCGTGCTGCTAGGTAAGAAGTGGCTAGATTTGATAATGGGAAGTCTAAGCTAGTCCAAAAAAACTCCCAATAGGAAAAATGGACATTTTATAAATCATTTCATTGTTGTTCATATTATATGTTCAAGAGTAAATTATAGTAATCAAGGTGAGATACATAGAATTCAACAATCTCTTGAAAAGTCCCTATGACAAGGGTGACTCCACAATGTTTATTAATGAGAAGACGAGTTCCATCCTATTGTACAAAGCTCCAATGATAAGGAGAGGGGTGAGGAGTGATGGAAAATGTGATTGTTTTGGTTACAATTTTCAAGGATTATAGTGGCAAGTTGGTCTTTGATCTAACAATTATGAGTAAAAAGGAGACTTAGAGAGGGGAATAAATTTCATTCGTCATTATGAGTAATGATCAGGGATCTTTTTCAATAGAGTTTGTAATAGGGACTATTATTGGTTGGGGAGAAGTGTCCAAATATTGGTGTACCCTAGGATCATCAAGGCATTTCTCATCTATGTACAAGGATTTGGATGTGAATTATTATTATAAGAATAAGCATTTTGTAGTAGTGTCCTTTGGAGCCTTATAATACTTGCACTAACATGTGGGATGAGAGGGTTCTAGATTATTGGGATTAGCTTCATGCATTGTTTAATAGGAACTAGTATTTGGACTAGGGATAGAAATAAGGTTAGTATTATGGAAATGAATGTAGTGAGGGATATTTTCTAATTTATTTTCCACAATGAGGATATGGATAAAGACTTTGTATATGGGGGTTCTCTAAAATAGTTATACTTCTTTATAAAAAAACTACAAGTAAACCAAAATTATATTTAAAATACCTACAAGTAAACCAAAACACCACATGGAACTTGGCATATGTATAAATATCTACATATTCATGAGGATTGTGAACTTTTATTAGTATAAAGCCTACTTTTAAAAACACATTAAAACCCTTACCTTTTCATTGTTCTTTCTCCAGATCCATTAGCCCATACAACTTGATAAGAGTTGTCAATGAGATGCATTTCGATCACCAAGACCTGTATGAATCATAAAAGATTTTTTTTTTATATGAGTAAATAATTTATAATAAGAAAATAAGCATGCATTTAGTTATGTAAAATACTCTAGAAAAAATTAAGTTGTCACATACCTTAATGAGCTTCTCTTTGTTTCGAGAATAGGTTATTCTCTACTAAACAGGGCCAACCATGTGAAGGTGGAAGCTCATATGGCCCCTCCCCCCCCTCACATCACTCTCAATTTCCCATACCCAACAAATGATTTTCTCTATATAGAAAACAAATATACATTAATGCATAACTAGGATAGTCAAGGTCATGAACATATAAACATCGATAAAGATCCAAAAAAAAGTCATGCAATTATACATCTAATTTTTCTTTGATTTACGTTTTTTTACATTCATAAAACTGACAATTGGGATATCATCATCATCCAGGGACATTGTATTTCATGTGCCCTGTCCTTCTATTGTTTGTGTGCACTCAGGTACCATACTTCTGGTACGTCACTGAGAAGGGTTAGCTGGCATCTATTCAAGGATGTGAATTGGAACAACAAAAATGATCATATCGATATGTTGAAATATAATTGAAATAACTAATTCATTGTTTTGATTAACATTACAGTATTTCTCTTTACCTGTCTCTGTAGCTGGGACAGTTGGTGCATTAATTTCCTATCCACTTGGTTTCTCTCACATTTCACCCTCCTCAGCTACATGCTCTTCAATTTTGAGAAGATAATATATAAGTATGCATTAGGAAATAAATATCTACAATCACAATAAATATTTATAATTCTGAAGCATACATACCGGAATGGGTACTATGCTCTACACTATCACTGGACATGTGGACCCTTGTATGATGCAGTGTTTGCTGAATACTGCTTGATTCACTACTACGGTAGCACTGTTTCTTGAAAACAAACATAAATACTTAGTTAAGGGTGATATAATAAAATATGAAAAGACTTTACAAGCATGCTACTGTGGTTTCCTTATTTATTTGATTTATCTGCGTGGCTAGGGAGATAGGAGTCTGGCCCAAGATTTTTCTATATTCAATGACACATTTAAAACCATGCTTGTAACCAAGCTTCAGTTCCTCCTCAGTGGTAGCAGTGTCAAACATATTTAATTGCAATGCATAACACCATTAAAAATACCAATAACAAAAACATATATTTGTTCGCTACTATTAAACAAATATTAACCACAGTTAATCATTTAAATCTTACTAATTGTGCTTTGAGTTTTTTGTAGCCACCCTGGCCTATTTTATGCTGGTCGTGTTTTTACACTCTGGCCTTTGTTTCTTTGGATGTTTCTGGTAGCCTACATATGGAATTTTTGAAAAAAATTAGATATCGGAATTGTTACTTAAAACAGGAAAGAAAAACATAAATGCTCATATTTCACTGATAATATGACATGTGTTGCACCTTGATTGACCAATGCATGGTTGTCGTCCTTGTTTTTTAAACAAGTTCTCCTTTGCATTCTCTATTAGCGCCTTCCACTCTTTCTTGGAAACCATGGGAGGGTGCTCGAGCTTTAGGTCTATTTGCAATTTATCCCTATACTGGGCCCTGGTGTATTTTAAATTCTCTTCGACTAACTTTGAAACCACTTTCTTGTTGAAAGTGTTGCCGAACAAGTTCACCATGGGATCTATTAAATCATCTTTCTTTTTGCTATCTTGGCCATTCCATCGTGTGCGAATGGTGTGGCCAAACAACTCCAATGCTTTGTCATGTAAGTTTCTATAAAAAACATTGTTTCCTACAGTAACGTGTTATCCATTAATCAATTAATAATCTCAACAAATGTCCATTTCAATTTCATTAAAATAATGAATCAATTAATGGGACAATTACCTGCAATCTTCTGAATCTTTATCGAAACACATGCATCATCCACTAGAAAGGTGACATCTAGTGAACTGGTGTTTTTAATTCATTCTTCTCCATTTGGAATAGTATCATGTGCACCTACACTATGTTCCTCTCTGAAGTCATCATGTGGAGTCCTAGGCTCCAGCTCATCATGCACCGACATGTCATGCCGGTCAAAATCACCCTGCCCATCAATGGATTCGAGGGGAACCTCAGGAGGCTCAAAAAGCCTCACTTGCACTTTGCTATGTCGACCTTTTTTTTGCATTGGACCCTCATTGCTACCTATAGCAGTTGCAAGATCAACAGGTTCCCGACGCACGGGGTTTAAAAACTGCTACAAACATAAAAATTTTCTTTATCAGATCATATACAAAATATAAAAATAAAAAACAGATATGAAATATTCATAGCTAATAAAAATATGTAAAGATGCCACCTACCCCATAATTAGTTATTGTAGTTTGTAGCTCTACAATTCTTGCCCTGTCCTCCTGTATCAGGGGTCTTTTGCTAATCAAGCCTAGATATTCCATATTAGCCTTCTTCAAGGCCTTCGTTACAGTTGTCATTGGGTTTGTCGAATAAAATATTGCATCCTCATCAATATCCTCTGTGGGAGCATAGACCAATGTTTACACAATAAATCAATCAACAAAAGTTATGAAATTCACCTCTAACATTAAAAAAATGAAATATTACAGTAATATAAAAAAAACAATAACAAAATTTCAGAAATTTAGTTGTTGAAGTCAGAAGTTGTTACTGTATTTAACATTTACTTGGTTAGGCACTGTGGGTGCCTTTCCACGGTCACCCTGGAGAGATGTAATGGGTGAAACTTGGACATGTTCACCCTGGATAGAAGTTGACAAAAGAAATCAATCAACAAAAGTTATGAAATTCACCTGTAACATTTAAAAAATGAAATATTGGAGTAATATCAGAAAACAAATAATGAAATTTTAGAAATTTGGTTGTTGTAGTCATAAGTTGTTACTGTATTTAAAATTTACCTGGTGAGGCATTGCGAATGATTTTCCACGGTCACCCTGGAGAGATGTAACAGGTGAAACTCGGACATGTTCACCTTGGACAGAAGTTGACACAATAAATCAATCAACAAAAGTTATGAAATTCACCTGTAACATTTAAAAAATGAAATATTGGAGTAATATCAAAAAAAAAATAATGAAATTTCAGAAATTTAGATGTTGTAGTCATAAGTTGTTACTGTATTTAACATTTACCTGCTGAGGCACTACGGATGCCTTGCCATGGTCACCCTGGAGAGATGTATCGGGTGAAACTCGGACACGTTCACCCTGGACAGATGTTGACACAATAAATCAATCAATAAAAGTTAGGAAATTCACCTGTAACATTAAGAAAATGAAATATTGCAGTAATAACAGAAAAAAAAAA
>JASDQU010252849.1:0-10961 GCA_032191745.1 Picea mariana
TTTTGGTCCATGACTCTTTAAAACTCTTCAAGTAGTCATTTATGGACCCAACTTCTTTCTACAAATAAGATCCCCTTGAGTCATGCATACTACGGCCTTTAGAACCCTTAACAACATCAACAATGGAATCTGACATATGCTAGTAATAAGGTGAGCATGAAGCATTAAAAGGGATATCTACATCATACCACCATCTGGCGATTATTCAAAAGCAGATTCTTTGTATTGCTTGTTCCAATGGTTATCTAAGATGGGTTAAGCAACATTGTTAGGGGTGCAGGAGGGTGAAAAAAAGCCCTTGTATTTTCTTCCTCCTTTAACACACTAAGTATGTAACATTGGGCCGACTTTCATGAATAAGAGGAACATACCGAAAGGGATCCTTAACAATGACAGAAGGGTTAGAGCAAGAGCCCTCAACACCAGGGTGGGTTTGAGATCCAATCTATCTCCTTCTCCCTATTTCATCCTCTATCTCTTTCTACATGGCTTTGTCTTATTTACATTTGTCAAGAAGGTTTTGCATTTCCACTCTAATGTCCCCACTGTCTTTGGAATCACGTGGGACAACTTGGCCTCTTTGACCAGCCAAGTGTTCATTTAGCCTATGAATGCCCCCTAACTTTTATGTGTTTCTCACAATATTTGCAATAGATCTCTTTATCAACAACATCAACATGGATCCATGTAGGGTCTTTGGTCTTGTTATCCCCATTTTGTGGATAACTAAGGAGATCATGTCTTGAGGCCCTCGGGCTGCAAATATGGAGTGCCAAGAGACTACATGACCAGCAGTACCCTTTTGCACAAATGGAAAACCCACTCACCACCACAGATGGTCATAGTTTTGCAGATGGCATCCACCACACCAGTTGGCTTCCGAAAGGCAATGGGCCTTGCTCCATGAGGTACAAGTGAGTGTTATGGTGAGCATCATTTCAATATCTAATCCATTTGATTATGTTGTATCTTAGATTGCTCTAGATTTCATGATATGTGCTTGGACATTATGCCTTTTGCCCTGCTTCACCTCGGTGGTTGACATTGTGCCCTAGTAAGTGGTTTTTCTTGGGGATGGGTTTGCTACTGGGAACTCCCTTAATGAGCCATCGTACCATTCCCAACCATACTTACCACTTTCCATCATTATTCCCCACCGTTTCCTTATCTCTTGGGATTTTAGGGTGTATTGACCCAAGAAGGGGTTGTCCCTCATTCTATGGGAAGAAGGGGCTAAAGGCCCAGAGGGGTTGGTATTGGGTAAAAGATAAAAGCCTTATATAAACCTTCCAGATGCTTCGCCCAGGGATCACCCAAGAAAGCAATGAAATGCTTATCTTTGAATAAAGGGGACCCACAATATAATAAAATGCTTAAAAGGTTAGTTGAAGGATAGGAGATCTCATCACGAGCCGACCTATCACGTCCATGGATATCTAGTGGTATGACATTGTCATCATCTGGTCACCAAGCCAGGGCAATGGCTCTCAGTTCCATGGCTGAGAGAAAGGGGGTCTCATCACGAGCTAGCCTTCTCATTTCCATTAGGTATTTGTGGGTGACATTGCCCCCACGTCGGGGTAGTGACCTTCAATCTCTCCTTATGCTATATTGAAAGAAAGATGAAAGGCAATTGATGGGCTTGGAAAAAATGCATTGCGGACGAAGGTACCACACATTGTCTACAAAGGCACCCATGAATGAGACACTACGACCCCTTGTATGTCATGAGCCCTATGCCCATTGAGTCTTAACCCATACCACCTCGACCACTTTACATGGCTTAGAGAGGGATATCTTGGAAGCTCTCCTTGACCTAGGGCAAGACCTACCCAATAGGACACCTCGTCAACCCTCCCATATTCAAGCTTGACAAGTCGCATGGTGTCTTTAAGCTGTTAATTGTTTGATATAGTGATCGTTGATGCACATGCTTGGATGGCTTATTTATTGATTGGATCCACTTATCATGATGTTATGACTTGAGATCCTTGGAGGGCGTGTTCATTTGTCTTTGCAGGACCTAGTTGGTGGACATTTTTGGGAGAACAAGCCTAGCTTGGGCTTCCATAGGGCTACAAGCCCACAGGTTGGATGTCAAGGGCCTACATGCTGGATGAGAGAGATCAGACTTGGACGGCCTTGATGATGACTTTGACGACCTAGCCCACCCCTTACTTGCCAAACAATTTGCCCAAGAGGGGCAAAACGTTCCACTTTTGAGCTTGACGTCATGATCTTGGGGAGCTAGGGCATGGTGGTGAGGTGCCACTCTTTGACACATGGACGTTTAAGGAGGAGAAGGGTCTTCACCATGATATGAGTGCCTAGATGCTTGACACATGACCTTTGGAGGCCCATCCATGCTTCTCCAACACCAACAACTTCCTCAAAGTAGCAAAACATCCCCTAAAGGGGTGACATCCTCCTAAATTAGGGTTTAATTTGTGCAAAAAGTGAAATTTTAAGTGAATTGTTTAATATTACTTTGTTAAGGGGGAAAGATTAGGGTTGTTGACCCCTAATCTTGTGTTTTACTCCTTAATTTGTGGACAAGCTATGTTAGCTACATTTTGTATAAATAGAGATCATAAGATCTCATTTTAAAACATAACTCTCCCTCTTGTGAGAGGCTTTGGTCTGAAATTTTCGGCCTCTTGGCTCTTTTGTCTMTTTAGCACTTGTTTATGGCTATGTTTATGAATGGTTTATGGAGGAGGTCTAGCTCTAGCTTTGGATGATGCTTTCTAACTCTTGTGGTGAATTATCTTGGAATTTCTCTTGATGTTGGTATGGTCTTTTACTATTATGCTATCATTGTTTCAAGTCAAGATTGTTATGCTAGGAGMTAGGTGGGAAGTATAAGGGCATACACCCCCACCATAGCCTTCATCATTTTATTTGCTTCATCTCATTAATTTTGAAAGGGTTTGCTAAGATAAGTATAAGGGCATACATCCTCTTAGCTTAAACCCTAGCTTAGGGAAACTTGCCTTGGGAAGTAAAAGGGCTTACACCCCCAAGGAGGTAGCTTCTCTAAGCTCTTTGTGACTCCATTAACCCAATAGTAAAGGCACTAGTCATTGATTTGTTGCATTGGAGAAATAAAATATTGCATTGGGAAACGTGATTTTCAGTCATTTTTACTTCTTGCAAAGTGGATTGTATTCCTTGTGCCTTGGGCACCTCACAGCCACTAGGGCATCCCCATCTACGGGCTACTTATTGCTGCTATTACAAAATTGCATCTTCAGCCATTAGGGCTACAAAAACCCTAACTTACTTGCTTGAACAACTCTCTTATCAACCATTGGATTTTGCTCAAAGTTTGCACACTTGTTCTCCTTGGTCCAGCGCACTTTTTAGCAAAGTTTGAGGAGATTTCGGTAGTTGATTTTCTTGCTGTAATACATTGAATGTTACAGCCATAAGGATGATACAATTTGCTGCATACAAGTGTTTACAACAGCCTTATCTTTTATGCTAAGAGTATTGGTTTTTCATCTTGAGTTTAGCTAGTCATTTACTAGTTTTTCTCTTGCATTTTCTACTTGATCTTTAGCATTTATTGAGCAGCTTATAGTACCATTTTCTTGCTGATATATACTGTTATCTATTGCTGCAAATTAGGGACAGCAAGCTTAACTTGCTGATCCAACTAACATATATTATTGCAAAGTGTCTTTTCTTGTGTCTCGGGCAGGTACAATCATCCGAAGAAGTATTATACATGTGGGGCAACAATTACTTGACTTGCAAGGCATCTCTTTCCACCTTTCACTCCACTTAGACTTGACCTATAGCGGCTTCATTTCCATCCATCTCTATCTCAATCCCCCTAGGGTCACCGAGATCGCCTCCTAGAGTGACCTAGTCACCCTTGAAGTGTAGGACCTACATCGAGGTGACATTGGGTGTAGGATTCCCAAGTTATAGCACTTTTCGTGTGGTTGGGTCGGGCTTTGCCCAACCTACAACTTGCGCTATAACAGGTCCCAAGGGCCATGGTGTTGAATTTACCCCTATATCTCAATCACTAAGATTGTTGCCAATAAATTAACTAAACCAAAAATTATTACTGCTGATATAAAATCTTAATTTATGCAGATATCTACAGCTGAGATATAAAACAGAAAATTTGTAGCAAAAACATACAGTAAACAAGCACATAAAAACACATAGACACCAGAAGTACCCTGGAACCCCAATGTGGGGAAAAACCAGCAAAGGAGGGCTTCTATTATGGGCTTCAGAGGAAAATTACAGCAACGAAATTACACTGAAATTCCTTACAGCAGATATGTCCTCTTTTATCAGCTATACGGCCCAGCAAGAGGCTGCCTCAAATGTTGTTGTATGGTCCAGCAAGCTCTGTTGTACGGCTAGCTAGAAATCACCCTCTGTTGCTGCTAAATGACTGAGAATTTCGGCCTCCCTGGACTGTTGTACGACCTACTCAAATCGACCCTCTTGCTAGCTGAAAAATACGACCTGTAGTGGCCCAGTATGCTCCTGCAAATGTGGCCTCTTTGGCTGCTAAACTCAGCCTCTGCAAGCTACCTAGAATTTCCCTAAAATGCCTCTCTACAGGCTGCTCAAATCTCCCACCCAGTTGCCCTCTTCCTCGGCCCTATGCGCCCTCCTTCAGCTCACTTGCTCACTCACAAATGAGATTTGTGTTCTGTACTCTCACCCTCAACCTCCTTTTATCTCCCTGGCAGCCTCCCATCCTCTTTGACAGGCGTCCCAAGGCTTGGCCTCAATGGCTGAAATTTGGGGTTGTTGGACCCCACTCTCCACTAGGAGGTGCGCCCCCCTTGGTCAGGGACCCACATTCCACTAGTAGCCTCCTAGAGGTGCGCCCTCCTTGGTCTAGGTCCCACAAACCACAAAGCCACCTTCAAGGTGCACCCTCTCTCCCTTGGGCCCCACATTCCACTCAAAGAGAAATTTGTTGCAAGCCTAAACCTAAGGCTAAGATAAATAATGTTGATTTGGGTTAATTTAAGGTGTCCCTCAACTGGCCTAAGACAAAAGGCACAGCTGAGACATCGAACCGAGCTAAAACTAACACTCCCTCTTAGCTAGGGAGGTGTCTCCACCGGGATCAATCTCTAATCCAATCAAATCTATTGATGTTATTGTAGTTGCTCCCTCTGAACCGGAAGATTCACCTGCTACTTTTGCTACACTTTGATCCGATGTGTTGTTTCGCTCAGCCATCAATGTCAAGTCATACCAAATGACTTTCTTTGACACTAATCTTTGGTCCAATATCCCCCTGAACCCACCTAAAGGTTGTCCCAGCACCCTGTACATTATACCTTACCTGATGCCAAGCCTCACTGCTGCATCCAAGGCCGCTCCCTCTGCCCATATGAGCACATGTGCATCAGGGAACATTACATCATACCCCATATCCTCCAAAGTTGATATAGAGAGCAAGTTAACCTTGAGCTCTGGCACATACATCACCTCATCCACCTCCAAAGACACTCTTCACTCTAGCTGGAATTTGACGCATCCAACCCCCTTTACTGCATGTCTGGTGTGCGCCCCATTCTTCACATGGTAGTCTGAGCCCGTCTCCAAAACACTAAGGAACACTGACCTCATTCTCGTCATATGGTGAGATGACCCACTGTCCACGAACTATGCCCCGCTATCTTCAAACTCAGTCAATCTGCAGCTGCTAGAAAGAGTGGCAACTAGAGAAAATTTGTCCTCGAATTTCTCTGCAATCGCATCCATCTCAGTAGATGTTGTAGTTGCTACCTCCGACTCCTCCTTGTTAGGACACTTGTTGGCATAGTGACCAGTTTTGCGACATGCAAAGCATCTCACTTTGCCCATGTCCCTGGAGCCTCCCGCTCCACCGCTGTTCTTTGCATGAAGAGCCACATTCTCCTCCTCCTCACTCTTCGACTGACTAGCCTGAGATGCATCCACTCGCAACTCCTCCTGGGTGAAGTCGTCCCACAACCTCTCCCAATCAGGGAGTTTCTCCCGTGCAACCACCCCTCGGACAAACATGTCCCACTGCTTGGTGAAGCCATTTAAGGTTGTCCTCACCAGCTCGGTCTCTCCCACTGCTGCAAGTTCATCTCGAATTTGAGTGAACTTTGTGAGGTAAGTGACCATCGACTCTCCCTTGGCCATCTCCGTGCTTCTCAACGTCTCTCTCAGCAGCATCTTTCTGCTCTGGTTGTCAAACTAGTATAGCTTTACCAAGGCCTCCCACATTTCCCTTGTTGTCTCCTTGCCAGACAAATGTGGAATGATGTGGTCCTTGACACCATCCACAAGTATCCTTTTGGCCTTGACATCCTTCTTAGCATGGGCAGCTAGCTGTATTGGATCAGTTGGGGTTGCCACTTTGCCTTCTGCAATTTCCAACAACCCATTCTCCTCCAGCACCAAGCTAATACGCTCCCTCCAAGGATAGAAAATTGAGGCTCCATCCAACCTGTCCTCAACCCTCAAGCCTACACTAGCCATTTGAGTCTATTGTCCTGTTTTCACCCACATAATCTGGTCTTTTGTCCCACTTGTTGATTTACCCTTGTTGGTTTGCACAGCAAGTCACTTGGTTGTTTTGTACTAAGAGGTTGAGCTCTGATACAATGTTGAATTTACCCCTATATCTCAGTCACTGAGATTGCTGCCAAGAAATTAACTAAACTAGAAATTATTACTGCTAATATAAAATCTAAATTTATGCAAAAATCTACAGTTGAAATATAAAACAGAAAATTTACAGCGAAAACATACAGTAAACAAGCACATAAAAACACAGACAGCAGAAGTACCCTGGAACCCTAGTGTGGGGAAAAACCAGCAAAGGAGGGATTCTATTATGGGCTTTAGAGGAAAATTACAGCAATGAAATTACACAGAAATTTCTTACAGCAGATCTGTCCTCTTTTATCAGTTGTACGGCCCAGCTATACCTAGTTGTACGGCCCAACAAGAGGCTGCCTCAATGTTGTTGTATGGTCCAGCAATCTATGTTGTACAGCCAGCTAGAAATCACCCTATGTTGCTACTTAATGACCTGAGAATTTCAGCCTCCTTGGACTATTGTACGGCCTGCTCAAATCGACCCTCTTGCTAGATGAAAAATACGGCCTATAGTGGCCCAGTATGCTCCAACAGATGTGGCCTCTTTGGCTGCTAAACTCAACCTCTGCACGCTGTTGAAGTTTTTACTTATACAGCTAGCACTTACGATTCTTCTTTATTATTATAATCATTTAGCACATTAGCTGCATAAATAAGATCATTCAAAGAGAGGCAATCACAAAAACAATAGAGACACACAGATTATCGTGGGAAACCCTCATGGGGGAGAAAACTCAGCAAAAACTTCCTCAAATTAGATAGACCAAAGACCGAACAGAAGATCCTCCTCTACTCATTCACTAGGAAGAGTAGCGCACCACTTAACCAAGAAATACCAAGACATAGACCAAGATCCCTCCTTGACGTCACCCCCAGTTGCAGCAGCTACTCCTACAAAACTTGCRCACTTCTTCATAGYTGCAGAGCTAGTGTGATGAGTGTATCCAAATGAGCTCCATCCTCACATATAAATACAAGTTATGAGGTGGCGCTAGGGTTGTGACTCTTCACTAGTGGGGTCRACTTTACCTACGAGTGGCTAAAACCACTTTACAAATACTAGGGGTCGACTTTACAAATACCACCATGAAAATACACAAATACATATTGACCTGACTTGACCAATCCACAAAAAGGGATTTGATCTATACAATAATGACTCAAATATAAGTAGAATATTCTTCGAAGTTACAATAATTCAGCACTCCCCCTTAACAAGAAGGGTATTCTACTGACAACATTAATAACAACTGACCGGACTCAATACATCATCAAGAGGAGGGGACATCGTCATCTCGGAAACATAGTCGGTCATATCTATAGGTCATCGGAAGTTTTTCTCATCATCAACATGAGTAGAAATTGAACATCATCATCATCTGCAATGTGGAGTTGGAGTAACATCATCATCATCAACAACATGAAGTTGGAACATCGACATTAACAGCACGAAGCTGGAATAACATCAACATCATCAACAGCATGAAGCTGGAACATCAACATCATCAACAGCATGAAGCTGGAACATCAACATCTATATGTGGCAACAGAATAAGGCAGGTGCATCAACAACAACAGTTGTGATACTCTGACAAACCGTCCTTACCAGACCTTTGGGATCTGCCCAGGAATCATAACATTCCCTAGGATATAGAATCCTAACTGAGCTACCACGTGGTACTCTGACAGACCGTCCTTACCGGACCTTCGGGATCCACCCAAGAATCAGAGGATTCCCTAGGATATAAGATCCTAATTGAGCTACCACTACTGACCACAGTTGGCATATACATGCACAGGTACTCTGACAGACCGTCCTTACCGGACCTTCGGAATATGCCCAGGGATGATCAGTCCCCTAGGTTATAAAATCCTAACTGAGCTACCTGTTGTTGGTCAGGATACCATAGTATCATCAACGTCACTCCCCCTTTTGAGGGAGGTCCTTTCGGACTACACCAAGCTTGTCTCTGAAGAACTCAAACTTCACACAAGACAGAGGCTTAGTCAACACATCTGCAACCTGCTCATCTGTGCCAACATATTGGAGCTTTACAGCTCCCTTCTACACCATGTCACGAATGTAGCGATACTGGATCTCTATGTGCTTCGCCTTATCATGGAACATTGGGTTCTCTGTCATCTTTATGCAACTCTAGTTATCACATAAAATCATGTTAGCTTCCATCTCCAGATCGAACAAACCTATCAACAACTTCCGGAGCCTTATGGCTTCACAATTGGCGGAACACGATGCAATGTACTCTGCTTCTGCCGTGTTGAGAACAATACTGGACTGCTTCATGCTTTTCCATGAAGTCATGGCTGACCCCAAACTGAAACAACATCTTGAAGTGCTCTTTCTATTTGAAGCACTTCTGTCCCAATCTGAATCAGTATAGCCATACAATCTGAAGTCACAATCTCCAGTATAACAGAGGTCATAGTCCAATGTATCCTTAAGGTATCTCATCACATGCTTTGCAGCTACAAGGTGAACACGTCTGGGCTCCACCAGATACTAACTCAAGGTGTTCACAGCAAAGCATATATCTGGTCTGGTATTCATCAGATACATCAACGAACCAATCATTTGTCTGTATAGAGTAACATGAACTATTTCTGATGAAGTATCAGTCAATAACTTCAGATTCGTCTCCATAGGAGTGGACATGGTTTTACAATCCATCATGTCGAATCTCTTCAGAATTTCCACAGCATACTTTCCTGGATTAAGGAAAATCTCTTCTGGGCTTTGCCATACTTCAAGACCTAAGAAATAGTGCATCGGGCCTAGGTCCTCATTTCAAATACAGCGACAGGCTTCTTCTTACAATCTGTGATGAGCTTTTCTTCATCTGTCAAGAATAAGTCATCCACATATAGCAGCAATATAACCGGTCCATCATTCTCAATATTGAAGTAAAGGTTGGTGTCAGCTTTACTCTTGGTAAAGCCCAAACTCATCAGAAAACTATCAATCCTGTCATGCCAAGCTCTTGGAGCTTGCTTCAACTTGCAAACATGAGTCTTCCTATCCTGTATTTCGAAACCAAATTTTCACATTACATTGTACCAACCTAGTACACTTGCTTAGCTGCAACTCAATCTGCATAATCATGTGTTGGTTCTATGTGCTTTCTGCAAAGCACTATTTGTCTAACTACCTCAGAGTATGTCCTATACTTTTTCTGCAACTGTTCCTTCTGGAACCGGGACTCTACACCTGCAACTGTAATTTCTAAAGCTGAGAATGACTGCTCTATTCTCACTGTAGTTGATGAACTCTAAGAGTGGCTCCTCTATTCTATCATGGCAACAGCTTCATCTAAAACTAAAGGTAGCTTTTCTTCTTTCATGGAGGCAATTCAATCTCAAATACAGGGACTGCTCCCTCTGAATCTCATACTGTATCGGAATCATGGTTGTTTTGGTTGTCTTTACAAACACTGGAACTATTTCTTCGATTACTGGAGCAAGTGTCTCGTCATAGTCTTCTCCCTCTTGCTGGGAGAATCCTCTAGACACAAATCAGGCTTTGCATATCTCCATACTGTTATATGCAACATACTTGATCTGTTAGATCAATCTTGGAAGTCACCACTAACTTCCCTTCTAGTCTCAAGGAAAAATCCATATCCCAATCCTTCTGACTGTCTTCCTCCTCTGTTACTGAAACAAGGGAATCTTCCCAGGAGATTTCACGTCTCCTATAAGTCTCTGAAGCTACGATCTAGTCTTCTCAACTCATGGCATCTGTCTATTAGTCCTGGAAGACGTCTCTTTATTCAATTGATCCTCTCTAAGATCAGGCTTACTCTGAGTCTTGATTTCTTCTGAGTCTATAAAAACTTCATAGTCTTTGCAAGATATACTTGGTGTTGAATACCAAGTCTTAATATGAAAAGTTGAGTCAGACTTCAAACGAATTTTGCTTCCTCTCGAGGTGGCTTCATTGTCCATTGACCAAGTCTACTGTGAGTTTTATTCTAATGTTCGATCATCTTTGAAGCCTTCTGCTCCTTACAATCAATCTCCATATGAGATATTTTGTATCTCAAAAGTAGCTTCTTCTTCATCTTCTTTGGTACATGGATGTATACGGTCATGTATACAACTTGGATAGTCTGCTCCATGTCTCATCTAATATGTTGCCTCCTGCAATCGTCACTATAGCTTCCTCAGGGTTATCACCTGTGACCTGCTCGAAACAAGAACAAAAAGGGAGAAACAGCAAACAAGAATAATACTCTTTATAATAATAAAAAATAATAGAGGGAACAATAGTCACAGTAGCTCCTTTAGAGCCATCACTTGTGACCCAGCCTGAAACAAGGGTA
>JASDQU010252851.1:0-14097 GCA_032191745.1 Picea mariana
GTAAAATAGAGGTAGTAGCCTCACTTTGAGTTGGTGCTCAAATATAGATGATGTACAGAACTTAAAAGACTGCCTATCATTTCAAAGAAAAAGAGGTTTTCTCCCTTTATGGGTTTCCTCGTGAAAATCTGTCTCTGTGTATATCTTATGTGTGACTGATGTTCATTATTTATGTTGTCCATATGTTGTATAATATTGATGATCACTTGAAGAAATATTAAGAATGGTTTAATAGACTTAAAATTGTTTAAGCATAATAACAACTGATTCAACCCCCGTCTCAGTTGTCTTAGTAATCTCAACATTTATCACCCCATGTTGAAGGTAATCCTATCTTCACTAAATTCTCAAACTTATTTTTGAAACATTCAACATTTCTCTTCACCATTATGCATTTATTTTTAGCTTGTTGTATCGGATTCCTTTTTGTAAAAATCTGTTCAGTTTCCATAACCATTGCAGTTATGTTTTTGACACCTTTGTTTGTCAATGTTTCTCTGGAACTGGAATTTAGGAATTTTATCATTGGAGTAACAACCTGAGGTCTAGTGCTTAATTCATGAAATGATTTATTTGTAATTCCATCTCCTTCATCTGCCAATAAAATCTCATCATCTATTATCTTGAAGCAGTCCTAAATCTTAACAACGTCACTAATGATTTCATCCCAAATGATGTGTCTCGCCCCTACCAGATAGGGTTTTCCTGACAATTTGTTCTTCATTTTCTCCATGTCTATTAGAATCTTAAATTTTAGCTTCTGGTATTCTCCAATAACCCTATCCTTATCTTGTATTTCTTCATTTTGTGCAGATTTAGAATTCTTCATCTTTTAGATTTTAACTCCCTTTAAATTCAACTCTGATAATGATTTTGATAATCCAATTGTTGCATCTAATGACTCTATTGATTGAGTTGAAGATGATCCACCTCTTAGAGTTTCAATCTTCTTTCCATACAATTCGATCTTCTCTTCCATCTATATCATTTTCTTCAAAAGATGTTCTTTTTTTTCCTAGAATGCCTATAGTTCTAGGATCTGTACATGATCAATTCCTCGGATTTTAAGCCTTTTATTTAATTCCTAGATCTCTGTGTCCTTTGTTTTTATTAGATCTTGTACATATGCTTCATCTTTTGGATTATATCCTAGGTCCATCATCCATTGTTCCATTTTCTCTACTCTCATTTTCCTGGTTCTATTGGCCAATTTCGCATTTTTAAGATGATTTCTGAGCTTATAATTTATAACCTGCAACTTATTTATTCCTAGGTTAGTTATCATCACATATCTATTCAACATTTCTCTAGTTTTTCTATGCGGGTCCATTTATCCAGTGGATGCACTGCATTAAGATCAATAAAAATGTTTGTAACCTTCTTATGTTCCTTTGGCTCCATGACTGTTATATTCAATCTTCATTTTTCATAGTCCACAATTGATAGCGTTTTAGTTTGAGATGTCTCATGGTAAAATATTTTAGGAATAATATTGTGTTTGATATTTGCACCTATTTTCCTAATGTCCATGAAGTGATGAACATGATCGATTTTTTTTACTTGATATGCACTTTCTAATTCTATTTCATTTTGACCCTCTATACTCTTGATCTTATCTGATGATGATACTTCCACAATTGCCACATGTATTTTTTCCATTGGTGCTATTTTTTCCTATAATTTTTTATCTTCCTCTTCATCAAGTGCCTCTATTTTTTGTTTTTTGGCTGATCTTTCTTCCTCTGTCCCTGAGTCCTTTGAAGCTAACTCTACTTTCTTTCTTTTATATGTCTTCTCAAACTATTGAGGAATCTTTGTCATTGGAGGTTTTCAAGGTAGCTTTGGTACTTTACTATAAATTTGCAAAATGTTTTGTACATCTTCATGTTGGCACCGAATGTTTTGGGCCCAATTTTGTAAACCAAAGTTGTGCACACTCATTTCATAGTTTTGCGTGCATATAAGGAAATCCATAGAGAAATGCCAAAACATGTGCATCAGATTGCTTTTTTTCAGTAGCGCGTCAAGTATAAAGACTACCAAGTGCGCATTGGTCCATTTTTTTTCAATTGTGTCAGAAATCAAGAAGATGCCCACTGAAATCAAGAAAAGAATCATTGGTAAATCACCCAAAATGATTATTTCCAGCAGAAGATGAAGACGTGGGGCAGCCAGAAGATGTGTTGGCTAGGAAGTTAAGATTTCCCTTGATGCAAAGATTCTACATGAAGAACTGGAAGACATGAGAAGCACGTAAGGCAGTTGGATCATATAAGAAAGTGGAGCAGAGAGGAAAGAGACAACCCTCCCCAATAGTGAAATATATAAAAAGGAGCTCTAAGTTCATAACATGAGTTAGCTAGTTAGCATATGAAACAGACGATTGGATATCAGCCTTGAGCTCACTCCGAGCATGTTGTAATACTGTGAAGTTGTGAATATTTTCTTGTGTCTTTGTTCTATCTGATCTTAAGGCAAGCAACATGGTGTATCATATTGTATTCCCATGGTTATAGATAGTAATGATATGAGGTCCTATGGTTGTCTTAAGAATATGTTCAACGTACTGTATGTCTCGAATATGATATCATGTTTCCAGTAATAAAAATATGTCAATTCTGATCTATTGTGTGTCTGTTGTGAATAAGTTGGTTATTTGTTTGGATAGTTTTAATTCTTAGTCCTAAAATAGTATGTCAGACATGAGTTATATGGGCACCAATTGTAGTAAGGCTTCATATGTTTAATCCTCCATCTCTGACACGAGACCTTATGGTCTTTGTTGTCCTCTCTACATCTTGGGTGAAACCTTTTTTGGTCTTGGTTAAGGATTGATATGCCAATTCTTTGAGATTTTGTTGGAAACACTCTAAATGAACCCTAGGTCTAAACCTCTCCAATGTTAATAAGGTTGGTGCACACAAAAGCGTGGACTGAAACGATGACATTGCACCTAACAAATGGTTCTTTCGATGGGATCTGAAGTCTTGTTGAGATCAATAGAGGAAAATAAAAATGATTTGGCATCCTTCTAAGGAGGATATTCAAGACTATATAGAAGCAAGAGAAGATGTGTTTTCCCTAAAAGAGATGCAAGGATTGTGAATGAATGCGAAGGAATGGAAAGAAAGATATGTGTACTCAAATATCAATGAACTCTTCTTTAGAGAATTACCATGTCTGCTACATGAATGGATAAAGAGACAAGATGAAGTCACTTTGGTTGTGTTTCTCGTAGAGCTGATAATTTGGGATCAAGATAAGCTTGACAACTTGAAGGTGCTAGATAAAAATTGGAGTCAGGCAATTGATTTTTTGTTTGCTCGAGTGAAGGAAGGACACACTGTTGAGTTTTCTATAGAATGTAGTGATTCTTTTAGTGAGGTTGAAATAAAGTTTGAAGAAGAGCCAAGGAAGCAAATGCTATAAGAAATTCCAATTTGGATCAAAATGTTGTGTGTAGAGAGAAGAATTATGTGTATGGAACTTGATATAATGGCCGAGTAAACCCCCTAGTGTTGGGGGTTGGTTTTGGCAGAGGTAGGGGAAAATGAGACAAAAGATGGATCCATTGAAGATGATCTAAGAAGTGTCGAGATGAGGTTAGGACTGGAATGGACCCAGAAGAGCAGAGGAGAAAAAGAGTCGAGAGATACGAAGTAAGAGATGAGATGATAGAAAAAAATGAGAGAAGGATTAGAGAAGAGTTAGCCAATGGTGCACATCGAAGTGTCAGGCCCAGAATGAAGAGAAAACTCACACCAAGTAGTGTTATGGGAGAGGATGATGTGCCAGAGTGGAGCACATTAAAGGAAAGGCCTGTGAAGAGGATTGAAGTTGAATATACCAGTAGTGACATTAGTGGTAGTGAGGGCCTAGGTTGTAAAGCATGTACCCTTTGGATGTTGCGGTATGTCGTAAACTTAAGAGAGGAAAGAGCGCACATGTGTGGTGTGCGAGTGAAAATTAGTGGTGCACCCATAGACTAGGAGGAGGAAGTTCCACGCAGTTACGTGCTGACAAGAAGAGAAGTTATCTCACAATACCTTAAGGTGCCAATCAAAATAAAATTTGGCTCTCAGTGTAGTGGTAATGCACTGAGCAGGAGAGAGGATGACACGCAGAGAATTCATGTGCCGAGTGGAAAGAATGATTTTGCACAAGGTAGCAGTGCGTAGATCAGACCATGATATGGCATGTGCAGTGGTAGTGCACAGATCGTCCTGGAGGTAGGAGCACATAGTTATGGTGCACAGTTAGGTCAGGAAGAGATGGCACAGATTTGTAGTGCATTAGATGAGAAGAAATACGAAGGATCCCCTAGTGTTGGGAAAGACAATTTGATAGTCTTGGATGGTATTTCACGACTTCAAGTAGATATCTATTTGGGTCACCTCACTATAATGTTTGAAATAATATGGTGTTACCACCCCTTTTTACCACCCCACTTGCTCATTTTTAACCAAGAAGAAAATACTGCAGTTAGTGGAGAGATTAGAGTTCAGGAAAGAGAAGAAGAAGAAGAAAGAAGTGGCAAAACAAGTGGAGAGTAAGGTGAAGTCAACAATACTTTACCCTAGCCAATAGTAGTGTGGAAATATCCATCCCATAGAAGCTATAAAGGTGGAACAAGTTCTTCTTCGAAGATGGAAACTCAAGATAGTACATCAAGGTTACATATGTTCCATGCAATTGGTAGGGACAATGAAAAGCAACACTGGTTCACCTGTGATGAAATATGGTTTGTAAAGAGAGTTACAGACGATGCAAGCAATATCACACAACTAGAGACTACATTCAGGGATAGGATCTTGACGTGGTACACAAAATATAATGCTATTGCACTAGCAGGATAGGCGAGGTCCTTGGCCGAGATCAAGCAGGACCTACTTTGAGAATTTCAAAAGATGAAGTCAGAGTCCCAATGCATTGTAGAAATTAAGGAAATCATGTATAAAGAAGGAGAAACCATTTGAGATTATGACCAACAGTTAAATTTTCTTTTGGATAGGCTAACGTTCCATATTCAGGATATGCAACACAGAGAGTGGTTCATTGTGGGATTTCTACCCCTTATCCAAGTCCCAATCACCCAATAGAAGGTGACAACTCAGGCCGAGGAAATCGAAATCGTGATGAGAGTAGAGGATACACTGGGAGGCATAGAGACATTGGCTAGGTTGGCATAGGTTCATTCACAACTCACCAACCTAACAATACAACTACAAGATATGGCCAAGACTAAAGTCGTGTGCGATCACATATGGTGTACTACATGCCGTTCATAGGGGCATCATCACGAAAAGTGCTCGGTCCTTCCAAATTATGCGATGATAGGCACGTCACCTATGTTTCCATCGGGACAGTAAGAATGGTGTGAAATATGTAGAAAATGGGGCCATATTCCACCCTGCTATCCCACATTACAAAAGTACCAAACAAAGACTCACACACCATTCTGTGAGTTCTATAAATCCATCAACGATGGTATTAGTTGTTGTCACTCTCTCTAGTTAATGTAGGACAATACCTGGGATTCTTTCCAGGTACAAGTGGAAAAAAATGGTGGTGAGGGCGATGGTGCTAACAAAGGTAGAGAACAAGGAGGACCCTGAGGTAGATATGGGTGCAGTCGTAGCCATGGATATGGTGGTAGACCCCCCACATGTTTCAATTGCGGTGAGAGTGGTCATGTCTCACAATTTTTCACTAAGACGCATGTGCTATGAGCATATTGTTATAGTCCTGAACATGAAACCGAGGATTGTCTCAACTTATTGAAGAAGTGGGAGGACAAGAAGACTAACTATAACATGGTGGATGTCGAGCCGTGAAAAAACAAGAATAATAATGAAGAAGAAGATGTTCGGGTAGTAACCCGTGGAGGGAAAAATACTGGGGTAGACTTCGAGCATGGTGAAGTCTCAGGTCAATAGCCATATGGAAAGATCAGGAAGGCACCCCAACCCCATCCTAATTTTTATGATTCTTAGCACAAATAGTATATGTGCAAGGTGAAAAGGGCCATTGAAGAAGCAAGAACGCACGAGGAGTTGGAACACATGGCTCAAAGGTCTCTTGAAGAGGAACAAATCCAAGAGGAAGTGAAAAGGATGATGTAGAGGTCGCTAGAGGAGGCACATATCTGTGAATAAGTGTAGTGGGAAATGTAGAGGTCACTAGAAGAATCCCCCACATGCGAAGAACTACAATGCGTGACACAAATATATTTGGATGAGGCTCATGTACGTGATGAAATTCATCATGAAGCCAAAATATCGATAGAAGAAGCACGTAGACAGGCTATGCTATGACACATTGAGAAAAAATCCTATGAAGCAAAACACTAGGAAGAATTACAAATCACAGCATGTGTAGAAGCCTTACATGACTTAGGTCACATGGAAGAAGTCGAGGATCAATTCAGTACCTTCTTTCACTGTTATTTGAGCTTGCTTAAGGATTGAGAAGATGCAAGTAAGTTGAACCAGATGTTAACTTCTTTCATGAAATAATAAGGAGAAGATTCCACCATATCGGCTCCATTGATGGCGAGGGATTTCTGGTGGGTCAAAAAGAAAAAGCGCATTGGTCAAGAGTTTAAGATAACAACAAAATTGGTGGGTATGACACGGATGGAGTAATGTTGGATCTAGGAGTTGACGTGGAATGTTTTCCAAAGAATTCTTGGGAAGTGATGGGTAAGCCCAAGTCAGTCTGGTCTCCCATTCAACTCTAATTATCCAATTGATACAAGATATATCCCATAGGTCCACTGGAGCAAGTCGAAGTCAACATAGAAGGAGTGAAAACAAAGGTTGATTTTGAATTGAGATCATGGATGAGTCTGATCCATATCCTTCATTACTGGGAATTGAATGGGCCTTTGACAATAATGTGGTGCTAAACTTGAAGAAGAGGCATATGTCCTTTGAATATGACACCTTGCACATGGTCGTACCACTGGACCCAGATGAGGGTGATTTATACAATGAGCTTGTAGATGAGGATGCACAAAGATCGAGAGTTGAAAATATTTACAAGGTCACGAGGCGCAAGGAGGACTACATCCATCCCATCGCATATGGAGAATTAAGCTAGAGGAGTATAAAATATTATGACCCAAATTCTGATGATGCCCTCAAGAGATGAAAGAATAATATCTACAAAGTGTCCATTTGTAGATGTGCACGAATCACAAAAGCAATATGATGGATTGGGTATGAAATTTTCTATGCCTGACAGTTTGATGGCACAGAGTCGATGGAAAAATTTCTATTACAAATGGAGAGAACCGTCCCCATAGATTAGATACTTAATACCATATATTTTGTGTTCCATTGGACCCATGCATAGTGGTGGGTGATGCACCACCCAGATATTTAGATCTAGGAGCAGGTAGCTGATTTTATACAAGTCTAATTCCATCCTATCACCGACTTTGAACTAGCCAACCCATATAAGGGCAATTAGGAACCTTAGGAACATATCTCATTTTGTGAATGATGTTGGATTTTTAAGAACATCCCTCAATACCAATGGGTCCATTGGTTTATCCACACCATAGATATGGTTCCTAGAAGATGGTAGATTCAGGAGGAACTCATAAGTAAAATAAGTGAGTGGACCCATATGAGTTCTTAGTTTCTTTCGACCTTCCGGTTCACCGAAGAATATGTGGATCACAGCGAGGCACATTGTCGGGTTAAGAAATTCATTTTTCATAGACAACCAAAGGATGCCGACCCCAGAGTGGTCTGATCCTACCACCAGTTGGTGGCCAAACTGAAAGAAGCGGTACATTGCTAGAAGGTTGATGTGGAGAATATTGATGACCAAGACCCTTGCAATAATTAGATCATAGAATTAGAAGGAGAACACATGGTAAAGGAGAAGGTGGTTGAGATGAATGCACTGGACTATAATGGCCCTATAAATACCAAAAAGAAAAAAAATTGAATGAAAGAAGCACCCAAGATGGTCATTATTGGAGATTATTTGGATAAGGAGACAGTCACTCAGGTTGTCGACCTCCTTAAAGAGTATGAGGAATTGTTTTCTCATATTTTTTCTGATGTGAAGGGTATTACGGGATCCTTGGGATCTATGAAGATTGAACTCAAAACCGATGCCAATACAGTCAATAGAATACCCTATCACCTAAATCCTAAGTACAAAGAAAAGGTGCACAAAGAACTAGACTGAACTTTGGATGCCAGGATCATTGTCCCTATAAAATAATCTGATTGGGTTAGCCCCATGGTCATCCAACCCAAAAATATTGAGGAAATTTGTATATGCATCATTCTTAGGAGTCTGAACATAGCCCAGGTCCATGAACCTTTCCCAACACCATTCACAGATGAGGCATTGGAAAACATTGACGAAAGAGAAGCCTACTCATTCATAGATGGTTTCTCTGGATATCATCAATTTTGGATCGCAAAGGAATATCAGGATAAAACCACCTTTGTGACCAAATGGGGGTGCTTTGCATACACAACCATGCCCTTTGGCCTCAAGAATTCCCCCACAATATTTTCTTGGATATCAATATCAACTTTCAAGGAATTTATCCACAAATTACTTGAGGTATACTTGGACAACTAGACTGTGTTCAATATAAGAAAGGATCACATGCAAGCCCTTCAATTGATGCTAGATCGATGTCGCTAACTAAAAATTTCTTTAAATTTGAATAAATGCATATTTTGTACACCCTTTGGTATATTGTTGGGCCACATTTTGTGTAAATATGGCTTGCTCATGGAGCCAACTAAGATTGGTTCCATCTTGGATATGGTGGCCACCACTTCAGTTTGTGGAATGCATGCAACCTTGGGTTATATCAGATACTATAGAAGGTTCATCTAGAAATATGCTCAGATTGTGGCCCCATTGGAAATATTTTTGTGCAAGGATATTAAATATGAATGGGCACTAGAATTCCAACAAGCCTTTGACACATTGAAATAAAAACTAGTTACTATGCCCATTTTGATTTTTCCAGATTGGTCCAAGATCTCCCATGTCCACATCAATGCTTTTTCCATTACACTAGGAACCATTCTGGCCCAACTAGGGGAGGGAAAAATCGATCATCTAGTCTACTTTTCCATCCAAAAGTTATTTGATGTTGAACAAAATTACACCACAACCGAGCGCGAGGGCCTATCCATGGTATATTATTTGAAAAAGTTCCACCACTACTTGTTGGGGTCCACCTTCACATCACTGATCATTCTTCCCTCAAGTATTTAGTTAAAAAATCAGTGCTGGGTGGCCACATCTTCTGGTGGTTGCTGCTATTTCAATAATTTGAATTTGAAGTTCTGATTAAACTAGACAAATCTAATGTGGGACTAGATCACTTATTGTGAATTGAGATAGGGGAAGCTGCCCAGAGCCTCGATGAAAAACTTTTGTATGCGCAACTCTTCCGAGTGGAAGCCATACCAAATAAACTGGCTGAAATAGCACAATTCCTCATCATCGGATGGGCTCCTAGAGAATATACTCCTATGCAACATTTCCAATTGTTAAATCGTAGTGTTGACTATTAGTTGATTTTTGGACAATTGTATAAGTTGGGCACAAATAGAATCCTAGATCAATGTGATTTGGTACACGAATCAAACTCCCTCCTATATGAGGCACATGAAAGTATTGTTGGAGGCCATAACACTGGAAATGATACTACGTGATAAGTTATACGTGCAGGGATTTGGTGGCCCTCTCTCTTCACGTATTCTAAAGACTACTAAAAACACTACCACATATGTCAATGAGTGGGAAAGCCTTACCCCAAAGATGAGCTCCACCTCTTTTTAGTAATTTCACTTGATCCTTTCGAAAAATGGGCCATAGACTTTGTTGGGCCCATCAATTCTCCTGCATGTCGCATCAGAGAGTGATATATTATTACTGCAACAGAGTATCTAACGTGATGGGATGAAGCCGCACCAATCAAGTATTATACAATAGAAATTGTGGTGCACTTGATTTTTGACAACATTATCACTATATTCAAATTTCCCGGGGTATTGATCAGTGACCAGGGCTCACATTTTCTGAATGAGACCATCCAAAAACTCACTTAGGAGTTCACGATCCATCATTAGAAGAACACTTTGTATCACCCTCAAGTTAATGGTACTATTGAATCTTTCAATAAAATTTTAGAGAATTCATTAACTAAAGTTTGTAATGTTCAACATCATGATTGGGATCAGCGTATCCCCGCAGTACTATGGGCTTACTGAAACACATGAAAAAGGATGAATTAGCACAACCCATTCATATTATTCTATGGAAAGGAAGCGCCGTGCCATTAGAATTTGTGATCCCTAGCCTTCGATTCTCCCTTTCCACTCATATGGCCGATGATGAGTCCCTCGAACATAGATTGGATGAGCTTATGGAACTCGAGGAAGACCACATAATGGGAGGTTTCATCCAAGTGGTGGAAAAATACAGATAGAAGGCCTGACACGACCGTAAAATCCGTCAAAAAATACTTCAGCCATGATCTTTAGTTTTTTTATATGACAACAAATATTTGTAGAATCCTCGTAAGCTATGCATGCATTGGTTGGGTCTATTTTGGCTAGTCTACATCGACGAATTAGGTGCCACCAAGCTAGAAAATCTACAAGGACAACCACTCAAAGTTCTCATTAATGGTAGTAGGTTGAAAGCGTACTATGGCCCTCAAGGGTCAATCACCACTTAAATGTTTTGTCAGCTTTACAACTCAATACAATAATATTAGCATAGGTTGTACAATATTTAGCATAGATCATAGTTAACATCAATTACCTTTTGAAAATGTAAGAATTCATTTCAATCACTCAGGCGGTAGCCATCAAATGACATAGGGTGAATACCATCTAACGTTCCAAGTACACATCAAGTTGTAACATCACATTCTCTGTTGACCCTCGCCAGTACATTTGATCTACAATATCGATCTTCTTGTACACTATAGTCTACTATCATGTCCTTCTTTCCCTTCACGCCATCCCCCTCTTCACAATTTTTCTCCTTCCTTGCGCCCTTCTCATCTTCCTCTGCTTATATATTTCAAAAACCTGATTACCAACCAACATCTTTCTCTCCCATCTCCCCACATAGTTTCATTTCTTCTCTCACTCTGATTATTCAACTCCCCCATCATGGCATGCCTTAGTCATCTATCCATACGTTTTTCCATTAGTTTGATTAAGAAACACCAAAAACTAATCTTCGACCTTCCAAGAGGTGGTTATTATATCAAACCTTTCTCCGTCAATGTCCACCCACTCCCTATGCCAAATAGAGTCAGCTTCATAGCTCCCTGCTTCCTGAACCTTGGTTTTCTTCTACATACCACTCCCCTTCCCCCTATGCCTAAAGATGCTTAAATATTTTCCATGCTTCATCCCCTTTGATTTTAAGACAAGACATTACTCAGTGGCTTGCTTAGCGCCCTCCTCCCACCCATCACCATCACTCCCTTCCCCGGAGCAGGAAGGATGGATCGAATTCCTCTTGGTAATCCCATTCATATCAACCCTTTTTTCACATTCTGTCATCACTCCAAAACCCCCCAGAATTCGATCGATCGAGAAATCCCACTCGACCTGGAAATCATAGACCAACACAACAAGAAAATAATGATGCTCTTTACTGAGGCACCAATACAGGGTTCGGTTCAAATCACTGGACACCCTCACAAATATTCTGAAGAATGATGCTCTGCTTTCCCTTAAATATACTTCCCTGAGTATTCCAGAGAAATTGGATTGAGGATGAGTTAGATAATAGTGGTGGGGGCCTGTTGGCACCCAAAGTTTTGAGCTCAATTTTGTGTGCACACACAAAAAAAGTTGTGAATGCTCATTGGACTGATTTTTGTCAGCAATGGACAGAGAAATGATATAAGGTGCCCATTGGACTAAGTTTTGTTAGCAATACACCAAGTATAAATACTACCAAGTTTGCGTCGGTCTGATTTTTGTCAATTACACCAGAAACTAAGAAGAAGCCTGCCAGAATCAAGAAATGAGGCATCGGGAAATCTCTTGGAATGATTATTTCCAACAACAGATGAAGATGTTGGGAGACTACAAGATGATCTAGCGAGGAAGTTAATATTTCACCTGATGCAAAGAGTCTACATGGAGCGTTACCACACACTAGAAGCATGAGAGGTAGTTAGATCAGATAAGTGAGTGGAGCAAAGTGGAAATAAACAATGCTCCTCAGCAACGAAAGATATAAAAAAGATCTCTAAGCTCATATCAAGATTTATTTAGTTAGTATGTGAAATAGTCGATTGGATATCAACCTCGAGCTCACTCTGATCCTATTTTAATCCTATGAAGTTGTGAATATTTTCTCATGTCTTCGTTTTGTCTTATCCTAAGGCAAGGCGCATGGAACATCATATTGTATTCTCGTTGTTATAGATAGTAACAATATGAAGTCTTGTGGCTATCCTAAGAAGCTATTCAACGTATTGTATGTCTCAAATATGATATGATGTTTCTAGTAATAAAGGTATGTCAGTTCTGATCTATTCTATGTTTGTTGTGAATGAGTTGGTTATGTGTGTGAATAGTTTTAATTATTAGTCATAAATTAGTCATGGCATGCCTTAGTCATATATCCATATGTTTTTGCCATTATTTTGATCAAGAAACACCAGAAACTACTCTTCAACCTTCCAAGAGGTGGTTAGTATATAAAACCTTTCTCTATCATCATCCACCCACTCCCTGTGCCAAACAGAGTCAGCTTCATAACTCCTTGCTTCCTGAACCCTGGTTTTCTTCTACATACCGCTCCCCTTCCCCTTATGCCTAAATATGCTTAACTCTTTGCCATGCTTCATCCCCTTTGCTTTTAAGACAAGACATTACTCAGTGGCTTGCCTGGCGCCCTCCTCCCACCCATCACCATCACTCCCTTCCCTAGAGTAGGAAGGTTGGGTCAAATTCCTCTTGGTAATCCCATTCATATCAGCCCTATTTTCACATTCCATCATCACTCCAAAACCCCCCAGAATTCGATCGACCGAGACATCCCACTTAGCCTGGCCATCATAGAACAACATAACATGAAAATAATGATGCTCTTTATTGAGGCACCAATACAGGGTTCGGCTCAAATCACTGGACGCCCTCACAAATCTTCTGAAGAATGATGATCTGCTTTCCTTTAAATCTACTTCCATGAGTAGTCCAGAGTAATTGGATTGATGATGAGTCAGATAATAGTGGTGGGGGCCTATTGGCACCTAAATTTTTGGGCTCAGTTTTGTGTGCGCACACAAACAAAGTTGTGCATGTTCATTTCATAGTTTTGCGTGCATATAACAAAATGGATAGAGAAATGATAGAAGGTTCCCATTGGACCGAGTTTTGTCTGTAATACACCAAGTATAAATACTACCAAGTTCGCGTCGGTCTGATTTTTGTTAGTTGCACCAGAAACCAAGAAGAAACCCACCAGAATCAAGAAATGAAGCATCGAGAAATCTCTTGGAATGATTATTGCCAACAACAGATGAATATGTGGGGTGGCTACAAGATGATATGGCCAGGAAGTTAATATTTCCCCCGATGCAGAGAGTCTACATGGAGTGTTGGCACACACTAGAAGTGTGTGAGGCAGTTGGATCAGATAAGCGAGTGGAGCAAAGTGGAAAGAGACAATGCTCCTCAACAACAAAAGATATAAAAGGGATCTCTAAGCTTAGAACAATATTTAGTTAGTTAGTATGTGAAATAATCGATTGGATATCAACCTCAAGCTCACTCTGATCTTGTTTTAATCCTGTGAAGTTGTGAATATTTTCTCGTGTCTTTGTTCTGTCATATCCTAAGGCAAGGCACATGGCACATCATATTGTATTCCCGTTGTTATAGATAGTAACGATATGCAGTCTTGTGTTTATCCTAAGAAGCTATTCAATGTATTGTATGTCTCAAATATGATACGATGTTTCTAGTAATAAAGGTATGGCAATTCTGATCTATTCTATGTCTATTGTAGAATGAGTTGGTTATGTGTGTGGATAGTTTTAATTCTTAGTCCTAAACTAGTGTGTCAAAC
>JASDQU010252851.1:17533-27736 GCA_032191745.1 Picea mariana
GGATCATGGAAAGAATTAAAATACTCCTTCTATTGATTAATGAAATCTATAGTCTCTGATTCAACAATATCGAAGATAGGCTCATCAATCTGTTGATCATTATTTTTCAGAAATGAGGACACTGTTGGCTGATGTCACAAGTCCTTTTTTTTCCAGTTGCTAGGAGTGATAGAAACTCATCATTATCTTCCGTAGAATCCGATTCAAAGCTGTCATACATAGATTTTTTTGCTAAAAAGATCCATTTATGATGAAATAAACAACTTCTCCTCTTCATTAATTATAGAATTTTCCTAGACACTAATCTCTTGCATTTCTTTCCTTGGGTATGAAAAATATACTTGAGCAAGAAATAAAATAGGTGATTCTTTGGAATATGAGTCATCATGCTCATTATACACTGGTGAAGTGCAGGTAAGTCTACTTTCAAAAGGATGCCTTATTTGTTTTATGGATAATTGTTCAGAACTAATTTCTTCTTCATAAGGATACACTTTAACCACAGGGATATCAATTTGTACAAATAGATCTTGACTTTCATCATCTAAGGCAGGAAAAGGAACTGCATCTTGAAAACTTACAAGTATAAAATTGTTCTGAGAGGCTTCCTCGTCTTGACTTTCTTTGTTGTTATAATTGATCTTCATCATCCTGAAATCTTTCTGACATTTATTCTTCATCTTCCTATATATTTTATTGATCTTCTTGAAGGGAGTCCTCTTTCTCTATTAATTCTTCTTCATGATGATCATTTTCATGGACATGTTCTGTGAACTTTATATTGCAACAATCTTCAAAAAGGAATTATGTTGAATAAATTCTCTTGCAGTGTTTATTAAAAGCTGCATGAAATTCTTTCAATGAGGAAATAATGGAAGGCGATAGAGATTTCTACCATTGTCTAGCATCACCTTCTAGTGAAAACATGAACAACTTCATCAACACATCTTCATTAACAATGCCCAACTAATCCATACATTGATGAAATTTCAATAGATGCCGAGCAGGATTACCCTTATTCTTTTCACTAAATATGAGAAGACTATCTCTCCATTCTTTAATATCAGGAGCAACATTTGGAAAACCAAAAATAACAGAAAAATTTAAAGGTGCAAATCTTGCAATGATTTGAGAGGTGAAAGAACTTGACATCTTGAAACCCCAATGAATCACATGGATTCGTTTGATCATGGAGTCACCAGGTGAATGATTACAACCATTTTTTTATGTCTGTTCCTTGTTCACCATCAAGAAATAGCTATGAACTCTATCGAACACCCAGGGAAGATAAAGACCTTCAAAACTGTCTTGTCAACGACGCCAACAAATGTTGTTACTAGAGATTCTTCTTTGCTACAAAAGAGAAATTTCTAGCACATTTTCAAGTAAATATTGATTTTTTGATCAACCCTTTTGACTTGAATCAATGAGCCTTCCAATAATTCAAAATACGAACATGAGGGTGAATGACTTCATCTACTAAATTCATTTAACACATAAGCATAGATGGCAGATCAAGATGAACAAAATTGATTAGGTAGTCAGGTATCTAATCATGATAAATCTGACTACCTTGTCAATAGAAGAAAAGTAGAGGATTCATTTTGATTATGAATTAATTAAACATAAGCAGAACATCAAAGTACAAGTCTTGTTTTGGACACAACAAAACAAAGAAACTATTGTACTTTAATGGATGTTTTAAAGTTTGTTGCAGTATAAGTAGTACTGAATTGCAACAGACTTAACTCAAATGAATCTATAAGAAGACAAATGATTCATGCGAATACATCATAAAAATCACAGGAAAGAACAAAATTTAGAACAATGAAGTCTCAGAATCTCCTCTATTCTAAAAAATATTTTATTCAAAAGACTCTCATTACATTCAAAACTCCAAAATCCCTTAGGCTTCCAACCCTTACCAAATGTCTTTGCTACTGATTTTATCCTCCTTGAATGTTGAACTGAATTCTAACCTCAAGCCACCAATCTTGTAACTGTTTGCTAAAAATATGGAAAAGTTCCTTTGATGTTGATATTCTGCCTTGCAATGTGGAATTACTTTCTCAACTACTTCTTGAAAAATCTCCTTCCAATCTTGAACTACTTTTTCAAAATAGAGTGATAATAGAGGCTCCTTTGGAACTCTCAAAAACTCTATTTCATGTGTTGTCTCATTTCACCTGAAAAATAGGATTCTATTGTGATATTTAAATCTCCAATACCTTCTTTATTGTCTCCATGTTCTCTTTTGAGATGAAGGTTCAACTTCATCAAATGTTTTAGAGTTTTGAGTGTAAAAGTCCCTATTGACCTCTGGCTTATATGCTACCTCAACTTCATAAAATTTATCCCGTAGAGTGCTTTTAAACTATGAATGTGTCTTTATCTTGTTAACACCTCTAAAACCAATCGTGTCCTCAATATCACATAACTTATAAATAAAATATGTATCCTCCATTTATAGCCTAGTCTCCAATTTTAGGTAATGCCACCAATAAACAATATTCTTGTATGTTGTCATTGGTTCTTCTAAATAAAATGGTAGGTATCCAAAAAGCATCTCATATATTGTTGCTCAAATGACCGGCAATAGCATTTCATGCCATATCATTTCTTAAGCAAGACTTCAGGATCAACATAATCTAGTGTGCTAAATGTATTTTTCGCACTGTATTTTCCATAGGCTCCAATCTTATATTTGAGAGAGAATTTATATTTATCCATTAACTCTCTTGAATTATCATCATTTATAAGCTCATTTTTATTAATAAAGATATACAGTCAATATGCATTGTGAAACCCAAAATTTGAAAGCTTCATATCACCATTTTGTCAAAAGAAGGTTAGTTGGCTGGATATCCCTGTGTATGTAATTATGTTTATTTATAGATTCTATAGAAAGTACACCCTGATCAATGTAGAACCAAGCCAGATCCTCTACCTCTTTTTTTATGACATGGTACTCCACATTCCCAGATCTATTTTTAAATTCAACAAATCGATCTTCATTGATACTACGTTCAAAATATTTACCCAATCGATCCTCTATGCCTTTGTCCAATGCATATCGTCCACTAATATCATTAACAGTTTGTTGAACATAGCCACATCGGGGTAGTAACCATCCTTTTGAATTCATTTGTTCTTGTGATATTAAGAGAGATCTTGTATGCATTTGCAACTTTACTTCTCCGATCTTCCTATATGTCATAAATAGGCCCAACTGTATGAGTGATACCAGTAGATTGAAAACTCTTGTAATCCTTTCACTTCCCACTGGACCCTTCCAACGATATTGAGTTTGGAATATTTTAGGCATTTGATGAGAAATTCAAATAGAAACCCAAAGCAATAAGATTCAATGGTCGGGCGTGTCCCATTTTTGTTGTTTTCACTACCAGTTGCGGTCACGGACACATTCAAAGACCTATGCAATATTCCACAAGTCGACCCTACGAAATGATATTCTTCTCTTTGTTTCCACAATCACATGTTAGTATTGGGAATTTTGCATAAAATAGGTTTCTATAGTGAATATTCTTCCACAAACTATAGAAACACTAACCACTGCTTGAGCTTTAAATGTGGCTCAAAACTCTAATCATCTTTGTTCTCATGATTATATTATGCAACAAAGTTTGAGAAACAAAGACCTTGTTTTTGTGGGTATTAGCGCCATCAACTTCAACATAGAAAATGGCACCTACTGAAATAACCATGATATACAAATTCCCTCTGCCACGCGAGCCTATTTTCCATGTATTTGTCATTATTTGGAGCACCCTCCATGCTTTCAAAGATCATACACTTGTTTTTTATTCGCCTCAGAAGAGAGAAGATGTTGGGCACATGCCCAGTTTTGGGGAAATCACAACGTGAAAGGAAGATGCGCATGCAGGAAAATCAACATGTGCAAGACAGATGTGCATGCAGGAAAAGCAACACGTGCAAGACAGATGCACATGCAGGAAAAACAACACGTGCAAGATATACACACATGTAGAAGAGGAAATCATGTGAGGGATGCATGCAAGAAGACCTAGCCCTGATAGGGTTAGGGTTTTGGTAATAGAATATAATGGTTGGTAAGCCAAAAACATGTATAAGTAGGTACCTAAGAGGTCTAGGTAGGGGGCTCTTCGGTTGGAATATGGTTCATTTTTGGTTGGTCGTTGTTACTATATTGTTCGATGAAAGAATGAATGTAAATATGATATGTTTTGTAAGTTGTTGAGCTAAGGAGAGGGAGTAGGGTAGATATTGAGGGTTAGATCACATGTTGAGGAGCCTGGTGTGATTTGGTTTGCCTCATTGTAGATCTCAACCTGTTAGATGGAGAAGTGTAATGCACACAGCACTGTAGTTTTGGAAAAACCATAATAAAAGAGAAGAGAAACCAAATCTTTGTGGATGTATCCCAGGAGGGGTGAACCACCATAGATAATGTGTTATGTGTTTGAATATTGTGTATTTCCTTTACTGTCAATGACTAGATGTTAGATAAATGCGTAAATGACTAGTTAGATATGCTATCTTACATGCATGAATAAGAATGACAGGGTATTCAATATAAGATGGATGTTAAAGTAACAAATGAAGATAACAGAGTTTAATCCCAGATCCCCACTTATTCCCAAGTTGCAAGCACTTGAATGTTGCAGCCACCAATAGAATTATCTCGGGTGAGACTGTGCAATGCACTCTGTGTATTGTGTTGCCTTATGGTTTACCAGAGGGGCCAACAATTTTAAAGGGGTTTTGTTGGAAACCATGATAGACTTGAACCTGGGTCAGCCCAAGAAAGGTAGCAAGATAGAAATAAAATCCAACAAATAGTTTTGTTTCCGGTTGGGACATAATGGGATTGAGTGATTGAGATCTTCTGAAGAATCGGGAAAAGAATGTCAGATCTGGTGAGGAAACATTAAAAAGAATGAGATTATAAAAGGGAATGTTTAGACCATGGAACCCAACGAAGGTAGAGATCTAGAGATGGTTGAAAACAAAGGAGATGGAATTTGCGTAGAAAGATAACATAAACCTGAAGTTAACACCATGCAAATATTTGGACAAGTACGTATTTAGCGACTTGCATGAAGTATTTTTCTGTGATTTTCCGCATGTGTTGCAGGAGTGGATATTGAGGTTGAAATAAAACCACCCTACAAATCAGATTAGACAGCTAGAGTGGAATTCTGTAGAGATTGCACAGTTACAATAGGTTGACAATAAATTTACCCGCGTAGTATATTTCTTGTTAGACAACATTGTTGCAGGATTTATCACAGAATTTACAGTATATACTGCGAAGTCTTACAGTGCGGTAGAGAAACAGTTCTTGAATGGACCTAGAGGTAGGTATATCATATTGCTTTATACTTCCATCGAGATTTTATTGTATAACAAAGGTGTAATGACAATGGCATCAGACAACTAAACTTCCTTACGTGCATGGGGAAAGGGGGGAAGCACTAACAAGAGATGGATAAATGGAGGAAGAGATGGATAAAGGAAATAAGGAGGAGGCCTTGGATCCAATCATGATGGAGGAAGAACCGATCAAGCAGATCATGACTACAACTAGAAGAACACGCAATGGAGCACCCTACCAATACAAGATGAACAATAAGAAGAGAGCCATAGCCGTGAGAGAAGGATTATCAAGTGATGAAGAAGAGGTAGAGGATCTCAGGGCTTTGGAGTAGATTGAGGAAATTCTGCGTGCGACATATGAAAGGAAGACAAGAGGTCCAAGGGCAGGAACTGAAGGAAAAAATCCTATCCATATCAGTGTCAGTATGGAACTCATAAACCCATGTGAAACTAATACACTAGGAAGAACGCCATCGTTTAGACAACTAAATTTCAGTGGAAGAAACACAGTAGGAAGTAAATCTACATAGAGAGAAACAATTGGGGGAGCCAATTCAGGAAGCATTAGTCAAGGATCTATACCTCACGTATGTATTAGTTCATCATTCAAGATGGCAGGACATGATCCCACCATTAGGCTACCAGAATTCAAGGGAGAGGCATTGAAGGACCTTGAGAAGCACTTGTTCATCTGTGAAAATATCTGGGAAGCAAAGTAGATCACAGACGAGGATACAAAACTTGTGTAGTTATCTATCACACTAAGAGACCGCGCACTAGATTGGTACATGAGCTTAGCTACAAATAGTCCACCAGGAACAACCAGAACGATTGTGGATATCAAGAAGCTGTTGATAAATGAATTTCAAAAGCCTAGCTTAGAGGATCAATACATGAATGAGATGATAGAGATCAAATAGAAACCAGGAGATTCTTTCTAGGGTATTGACCAGAGATTCAAACGATTGAAGGGGAAGTTGAAGTATGTCATGAACAATATGCAACATATACATCTATTTGTGAATTCCATACTACCACACTTGAAATAACCTTTGATACCTCAGAAGTTTCAAACTCAGGCAGAGGCTCTGAAGGCAACCTTACAACTAGAAGAGAGCCAATATTAGAATAAAAATACATCAATAGAGGAGTTTAAGGAGGATATGAAGAATTTAACATTTCAACTAAACCAGAACAATAGTAAGGAAAAAAGAGAATTTGTTTGGTGTACCACATGTAGGAAAGAAAGACATCACAAGAATGAGTGTCCATCATTCGTGCAGTAAATGGAAACATGACTACCAAACCCCTTGACGACATGAGGACTATGATGTGAGATCTATAAGACACAGGGGCATGATCCATATCATTGTCCAATGATGCAAAAATACTAGAAAGTGCCTAAGAGTTCATATTGCAACTTTTGCAAGTCAGTAGGACATGATGACAAATATTGCAAGACAATGGAGTTGATGAGGGAAAGAACATTAGACACCTATAGGGTGTAGGAAGAAATGATGACAAGGCAAGCTGCACCGCATTTTAACCAAGTACCCACCCCATATAACACTGCACCACAACAACATAACACTATGCAACCACAGTACAATACCACACAACGACAATATAATTCTGTGTAGTATAATCATGTGCCTCAGTACAATGCCCCGCGAGGAGATCGAGCTGGATATAGAGGTGGAGGATGAAGAGGATTTGGAAGATTCAGAGGACTGGTGGTATGCCATAATTGTCAACAACCAGGACACTATGCAAGAGAATGCCAACTTCCACTTATGACATGTATGTATCATCGCACATCATATCATGACACAAAAGATTGTTTGACATTATTGGGGAATATCCAGGAAAAGAGGAATCAGAACAATCAAAATGTTCAATGGATTTCTACAGAAGCAAGGGATGATGGAAGAAATATCAACATAGTTATATGCAGAGGAGCTAAAACATGAGATGATGCAGTAAGACTAGATCCAGCACAACACCAATGGGTGAAGAAGAATGTTGAACCATAGAAGCAGTTTGATGCACATAATGAAAATGAGTTATTGAAGCAAGTTAGACAAGAATTATTGAATCCATACATTGCATCTACATCAACTTCGTAGCATACTCAGGACATACCAACATACGAGATGCCTTCATCGCTAGATCACATGCATGAAGCACAACCCCTAGGACAAGTAACTACCATAAAGGATTTTATGCAACCCCGTGTTAAACTACTAAATGATCCATCATTTGTTAATGTATGAAAAAATATTTTAGAAAGATGTAACAAAGACATAGAGGGAAAGCTAGAGAAGAAAACAGTTAATCACTTGCATGCAAGGAGGAGGACAAGTAGAGAGTTCATACTGAATTTCAACATTGGAGATTTCAACATGGGGGATATTATACTGGATTTAGGCTCCAAAGTAAATGTGTTACCCAAGAAGACATGGAAATGTATGGGAGAGCCCACATTAGGATATTAACATGTTCAAGTGAAACTCCCAGATCAACAGAGGGTTTTTCCAATTGGAAGGCTAAAGGGTGTGACACTAGATCTAGATGGAGTGCTCACTAAAGCCAATTTTAAAGTGATAGAAATAATGGATGGCACAACACCTTATCCAACATTTCTTGGCTTGGATTGGGCATTTGAAAACCATGCCATAATCCATTTGAATACAAGGAAGATGAAATTCAAGTCAAGAGAATACATATTCGTTGCGCCACTAGACCCATCATAAGGATAAAGGTTTGTAGAACCCACTTGCTTAGACCTGGAGGAAATCATCTAGTTATACAGAATCATCGCGCGAGAAGAAGATTATGTAAATACAACTGCAGATGGAGTATTCATTTGGAGAAGAATCACATCATGCACTTCAGACTTAGTTACAGGATTGGAGAATTGGCAGTAGAGATTACATGAAGTATCCACAAGAAGGTGCGCAAGAATAAACAACATAGTAAGATGAGTAGGTATAGAGATAAGAGAACCTCCCAGTTTTCATGGGGTGAATGACTTAGAAGAATTCCTAACAAGATATGGAGATGAAGTGTTAGAGAATCATAGGCTCTTAGCTTCGGACATAGCACTCAAGGAAACACCTGCATGATGGTGGGGTGCACATAAAGAGATAGTCAAGGACTAGTACCAATGTAAGCAATTACTGCACATTAGATTTAGCGCAGAGCAAGGAGGCAATGAACTGCAGAGATATGATGGACATGGGACACCTACAGAACACTTGGAGAAGTGAAAAACACTATGTAAAATGACACCACCAAAAGAATGGCCTCATCACTTCATTCACACATTAGAAGGAATTCCATCAAATTGGTATGTAGACCAGGAACTGCACAGAGGCATTGCAGAATGGACAACATTACAATAGAATTTTATAGTCACTTTCTCATTTGAACATGAGAACCCCACCATTGATTCAACACTCAAACAAATCATAGGGGTGATATTCATTAAGAAACCAGAGGTTGAACTTATAATAGAGTATCAACAACAGAATAGACAAACAGTGAAATAACTATTGTCATGCTATCATGTGCAGGAAGAATCACCAGATGAAGATGACCCATGCATCATTCAAATTACATAAATTGAAGAAGAAAGAGAGGTGGAAGGTCCATCTCTGGCATCAAAAGTATTTTCCATGCCAATCAAGGTGAATAAAGAAAATATTGGGACAAATGATAATCCAAAAATGGCTAGTATTGGAGATTACTGGGATGAACAAATAGTAGAAAGAATAACATAGATTCTAAAAATCTTTACAGAGATGAAAGGCATAGCAAGAGATCTAGGAGAGATGAATATACATCTCAAACCCAAGGCTAGATTAGTCATACAACGACTGTATAGACTGAACCCAATATATAAGAAGAAAGTAAAAGCATAAATTGATAGAATGTTGGACGTTGGAATCATAGAAGCGATAGAAGAATCATAATGGATAAGCCTTATGGTAGTCCAAGAGAAGAAGAAAGGAGGCATAAGGATATGTGTCTATCTAAGAAAGTTGAATGATTCTTGCCTACGTTACCCTTTTCCCACCCCTTTCATAGATGAGGTATTAGAGAACGTGGGAGGCCAGGAAGCATACTCATTCACAGATGAATTCTCAGGCTACGATCATATCAAGATAGCTCCAGAAGACATGTATAAGACCACTTTTTCCACAGAATGAGGATCCTACCAGTACACAATCATGCCTTTTGGGTTGAAGAACACACTAAAAATATTCTCAAGGGTAGTCATAGTTTCCTTCAAAGAATTCATCCATCAGTTTTTAGAAGTATATCTGGATGATTAGACAATCTACAGTCTGTTGAAAGATCATTTAGAGGTGTTAAGGCTGATGTTGGAAAGATGCAAGCAGTGTCATATATCATTAAATATCAAGAAGTACATCTTTGGGACACCTTTTGGAATACTATTGGGACATATAGTCTGTAAACAAGGGCTATTGGTGGATCCTGCAAAGGTTGCAATCATTGTTAGATTACCACCACCCAAATCATTACACCAGTTGAGAGCAACACTAGGACACACAGGAAATTCATAAAAGGGTATGTGCAGACAACTGCATCGATGGAGAAATTGTTGAAGAAGGATAGTAAATTCCAGTGGAATGAGGACTGTCAGCGAGGCTTGGACACTCTAAAATAAAAAATGGTCACAACACCTATACTAATATTCCCAAACTGGGAAAATCCATTTCATGTGCATGTAGATGAATCAACCATAACACATGGATCTATTATGGTGCAACCAGAAGCAGGAGAGTTAGACCATCCCAT
>JASDQU010252852.1:5286-21474 GCA_032191745.1 Picea mariana
ACTGGTTTCTATAAGGTGATGGATTCAACCATATCGAATTGTTAGCATTTTATAATAACTTATAATTCCCAGTGTAAAATCCATTTTAGAGCTCACCGCTCCATAGACTTAGCAAGGCTCTGAAAGAACAAGGATATAAAATATTTGGTCTATAATGAAGAGTGTTAGCTCCATCCTTTTTTCAGTTAGAGTTGGTCTTAGTCGAGTTAGAGTCTCTATGTCAAAACATGTGAGGTCAGGTATTGAAAAGAAAAACCGGTCGAAGTCAGAAAGTGATTAGTTGGCCCTTGGAGTCGCGAAGGGATGTCAAAACCAAAACAGGTGTAAGGGGTAAAGGTATTTTCCGAAAGAGTCGAGTCTTGTTAGAAGAGAAGGTATTACGTGCCTAAATTTGAGGCAAGTTGTTAAATAGAAGTCGCTTTGGCGGATGAAGTGACCATCATCAACTCACTATGAAATCAGAGAGAACAAAAAATCACGACGCTCGTATCACATATGCCCTGCAACTCTTATCATTTGTACTTTGCACACTCCGAAGTGTAACTGTTGCGTGAATGTACTACAAAAATATTCAAGCTCACTCTGAAACCTCCAGTCGCCATGAATTCAGTGCCCCCCAACACATTCCCATCTCTCACCGCCCGATTATAAATTCTGAGCAATCTACATGCATTATGTTCATCAATCAAGTTTACGCATCACCTGTAATTCTTCTCGCAAGCTTAGATCAACTGAGATTACTTCCTCTGGCTCACACAAAATCCACCGCGTGCAAAACCAATACGCGTTGTACCATGACGACATCCCAGAACATAAGAAAAGGTGTGCGAAGTGGCAGGAATGTTGGGCCTGAACCTCAAATATTGACGTTGGTCAACGAAGATCCGGAGGTTAGGGAATCTTTTGACCAGGTCGGTTGCATGACCTTTTGCAGTAAAATCCAAAGATTCAACATGAAATGAGCGGAGCAGTTCGGGCTCAGGTTCGACAGGTCTCGCGCGGTAATTAAAGTTTCATTTTCCAAGTGACAAAGGAAAATTTGTCGACCGCGACAGAGATCCCTTTGCACGGTGAAAGGTTGTTTAAAGGCATTCCTTTGGACGTGTGGTGTTACGAAGACTTTATCAAGTGAGATTGTTTAGGTGGGAAAGTCGAAGCGGGCGAGCCAAGTAGATATTTGCAGGGGCCCTTTCGGAAAGACATGGAAGTGATTAAGAAATATTTCACCTGTGAGGGGAGGTTTGACAGAATACATTCGCATCACATTAGATTATTGATGCACTTCATAGGGAGGAGACCATTAAATCTACCCTTTTTATTACATCAAACCCTCTGAGAAATGGCAAACAATGCCCGAGCTGAAACAAATCAGTCGAAGAGGAAAATATTGCATGTATCGCTGATTAAATTATTGTTGGTGGAGGAGTTAAGGCGATTGGGAAATAACTAGGATTCCTTTCTACTTGCAGCAGGCATCCCCAAGGATCCAAAAGGATATTTCCCTCTACATGCGGAAAGGGTAACATCACACTGCACAGAGGTTGAAGGAGAAAGGGTTGTGGAGGAAGTAAGGATGTTGGAAGCCCTCTCCCCCCAACATCCAATACCTCGGAGAAGGGACAGGCCAAGGAAAAACAAGGAGGTCGGAGAGACCCGAGTCCCGAGCGAGCAATGCGCAAGGTCAGTCATCGAAGAGTTACTCATGTGCATTATTCAGTTAGAGCCCATCGAAGGCACAAGTCGAGAAATATGGTGTAGAAGGAGGCAGACAGACACCGAATGCATAGATGTTTGTGAGCTGTCGCATCAGCTGAAGCAAGTGAAACTTGTTATTGCTGAGATATACCAAGAAAACATAGAGCTGAGACAACAGTTAGCAACAGAGACCCTAAAAGTATCAACATCACAAGGTCACGAGGGAAACATGACTTGGATAAAGAGACAACTCAGGGAAGCATAGGATACGATCATACAACTGCATGAAACACAGAGGGTGTCGAAGGAAAGGAATGTGAAACGCTTTAGGGAATGTGTACCGACCATAGAGAAATCCCACATGGCTTTGTCCAGAGCACAAAATAAGCTAAAAGGGAACACGTTTTTGCAAAGGCAAGTGATGAACCTGAAAAGGAGAAATTGGTCTCTCAGAAGAAAGCTTCGAGTATCTAAAATGAAAACGAGACCAGACACATGATCGATCGACCCCATTTTTTGTATCCTTAAATGTGGCATAGAATTAGACTCTGACATATACCCACACAGAAAACATATGACGTGCAACGATGGGACCTCATGACGAAGGACAAATGTACATTAGACATGCGACCGTTTGAAGAAGAGGCATTGTTCCCTAGCCGGGTTCATCATTTTGAGGCACCTGCAACAATCTACAGTCACCCACCACATGCATGCACCAACAAACAATCACGCGACAGAGATCACGTCTGTTACAATGTGTGACAGGAGTCTGACAGAACACTTGATCATCCAGATGCCCTGTCAAAGGAAAGCATCGACACATCATTTTCTAATGACAAAATCTTACTTATGACTGAAATGTTGTGGCAAAGATGAGTGACTATGATGTTGTCAATTGCAGTTGGTTATATTTTTAGCAAAAGGCCATTCGAAGAGCCATCTAACAGAGTGTAGTCGAAACCTAGTTTCTATGGATAGTAGTTAGAGAATAGGGTATCCCAAGCAGCACACCCTTGTTTATATATTCCAGCGTTTCAATGTAAGCCAGGTTGGTTGGAAATATAGTGTAGACAATGACTATTGATTGTATTTTTTTTTATCGTATTGAAACTTAATGCAAAATTCATGAATCTTTGATGAAAAGATTCTAACAGTGGCAGTCTGATGCATTGTATTCTTTCTTTGCATATGTTCTTTCCTGTGTTCTTTATATTCATATATGTAATCTTTGTCTGAATCAGAACGTGACTTCAAATCTATAATTCACCACGCAGTGCTCTAGATTCGCGCCATTTAGACAAACCATATTTCCCCTAAGTTAACTCTGAATTCATCCCCAACGATTCTCTAAGTTGCTTCATGTGTTTTTTTCTCACCACACACAATGATTTTTAACTAAATACTGTTGCTCATTTAGTATTTATTCTCTCGAGTTAATTCACCGAGTCATTTGTTTCTGTCATTTTCTTAAATCGACTCCATAGCCCAAGGTCTTGCTTTCTTTCACCAATAGAACCAAAAAAATATTGTTTAAAAGTGTTAAATAGAGCCGAGAGTTTAAAGTTATATCCTGTATAGAGACAAAGTCTCTAGAGAGAGCCCTCTCCAGGTCCTAAAAGCTAGTTTCAGGCCTCAAAATTGGTTTGTTGGTTCCCTCAGTCATTTATTTTCTCAGCCAAATGAAGTTTACAGAGCACTAACATTTATGGCGTCGTTTCCATGAATGGAATTGAATAAATTTTCCCTGGGAAAACGACTAAAGCTATAGTTTTGGCCCCTAAGAGTAACAATGGGGAAAACATATGTATTGTCTGAAACCTTTACCTTGGTGACTCCAGTGAAAAAGACCAGTGCCACCTAGTAGTGTCATTAAGAAAACCTGGCTCCGAAGACCATTTATACCAGAGCCAATCCTGACCCCAACCCTGTAGAGCCCATGTATGATCCCAAGATACTTCTTTGCAGGGTAATGGAACAAGCTCAATACCCATTCTATTACTTAGATAGAAATCTATCCTTTCCCAAGGATGGGGATCAAAGCATTGACGACCTCTAGTTTGATGCTTTGTTCGAACAAACTTTGTTCAGGTCTAAATCATAAACCATATTGGACCATATAGTTTTTGACAAGGAAAGGTTTCTATCTCTAATCCCATAAGCTACAAATCTTGCTCATAACATCCCCCAAATATGAAACCCACCTAGAGAAATGGCTGCCAGGTTCTCCCCCCTTGTTCTGCCTACCCAACTGCATGATTTACCCTAGAACTACAACTAGAGGATCAAGCTCTACGATGTTGAAGGAAACGTTTCAACCCAAAAGAATCTGGATTGGTTCAACGATTTCGTCAACCTAGAAGAGGTATACTATGTAGATGCAGAAATCAGCTCGTTCGTGCAGAGTCTTTCGGGGGAGGTGAGAAAGTGGTTCAAAGCCCTCCCAACAGCCAGCATTCAAGACTTCGCCACTTTTGAAACATCTTTCATTACTAGATGGAGAGACAAAACGAATCCTTTGTAGCTATTGAGCCAGTATAAAAATATGAAAAGAGCCCCGAATGAGATAGTGCAAGAGTTCTCAACCCGTTTCATGAGGGTTTACAACTCGATTCCTGTAGAATTCCAGCTGCCTCCTATGGCTGCGCAGCTGTGATACGCTGACTCCTTTGATAGTGATTTCGCACTACTGTTAAGGGAGACAAGATCATCAAATTTAGATGCTATGATGAGTGACGCAATCGAAATCAAGGTAAACCTGATGGCATTGGGAAAGATAAAACAAAACTTCAATAGAGGTGGGACGAAACCCCAAGGAGATGCCCAACCATCGACCTCTCGACCCTCATAGGACAAGTTCGACTTAATGATGAAGACGATGGAGAAACTGATGGAAAGAATGCCCCTGTGAAGCAAGCCCGTTGCTCGAGAACAACGTGATCCATAGCACAAGAATCAGAACCCTAGAAGAGGTCTGATCTTGCAGATCAGGCAGAGGGAACAAAGAGACCAGGGTGACCAGCAAATAATGCCCCCATTCCAAAAGAATTATACAGACGAAGATTTTGATCAGATGTTCGAGGATCAAATGCATTGTTGTGAGGATAAGTACATGCACGTGTTTTTGATGAAGGGGGAACATGATCAATACATGAGAGAAAATGATGACATTATGCTGGAGACAGATGACACACTGTCTTGGGAAATGAAGGAATTCAGAAAAGGCTATCACAACGCCATCATGCAATTCCAAAATAAATACAACCTCATGAGAAAAAAAGGCATCCACAGAACCTAAACAGATGAATCCAATAAGGGAGCCTCAACAGATGAATCTCGTAAGGAAAAATCCGACAGATATCCCTTCCATAAGCCAACCAAAGCAAGACAACCTGACCAAGGATGTGACAGAAAAGGAAAATTCAAAGTAGGAAGTTCCAAGGAGAGCGCCAGAAACAAGTCGGGAGACATGCATCAAAGAGGTATAAAAAGTCTCTCCTTCTTTTAACTTTGAGAATGAAATGGCCAAGATTAAAATATCTGTCCCTTTCAACTAACTCATAAAGAAAGGAAAATATCAGGATCATATCATTAAAATGATAAAGATGGGTGGGACTCCTGACACTTTGAATGTCCACGATGATCACCCTGCCATTTTTTTCGGTCCGCGCGTAGAGGAGACGAGTGATACTGAGGACGTTCCCCCATTCTATGTCAGTCTCAAGGTCCATGACATGACCTTTCATAATGCCATTTTGGATTTAGGAGCATCGCACAATCTCATGCCCTAAGTGATCATGGACAATTTGGGTTTGGACATCACCAAGCCCTATAAGAATCTTTTTTCTTTCAATTCAAGAAAAGCAAAATGTCTGGGTCTGATCAAAGATATGGTTGTCTTGTTGGCCCAAATCCCTTATAAGAATTTGGTTATGGACGTGGTCATGTCTGATATAACCCCTAAGTTTGGAATTCTATTATCCAATTCATGGAGCACAAAATTGAAGGGGACTCTACAAATGGACATGTCATATGCCACCATCCCTATTTTCGGTCAGGATAGATGATTATACAGAGAAGTACTGCTGAAATAAATGGTGAGAAGTAAGATGTAAACAAATAACCACCCCATCTACTATGTCGACACTGATATTGGCTCCTCCATTTTTTACAATGACCTGAGTTTTGAAGAAGAAGAACTGATGACTATCATGGCTATTGATGACAAAGTCGCACAGCGAGCAACAGAGTGCGCAGACCCGAGGAACTATGCGAAGAACGAGATGTGGAACATGAGTTTCGATGGAGCCATAAGTAAGGAAGGGGAAAGGGATGGTGTGTGGATAAAGAATCCTAAGGTGGGCACACAACTCTGCTCATACAAACTCACTTTCGACTTCACCAATAATATGGCTGAGTACAAGGCACTGATTTTGGGCCTCAAAGTTTTGAAAGATTTGGGAAAAAAGAGGTTAGCGGTGCATAGAGACTCTGAGCTCATTATAAAGAAAGTGAAAGGCATATATCAATCCAAGAACCCCAGACTAAGATCATACATAAATCTAGTGCTGGACCTCCTCAGAGAATTCTCGGAGTATAATTTATCGGCGATCCCGAGGGGGCAGAATCAGATTAAGGATGCCTTGGCCACCTTAGCCTCATTTTTAAAAATTCCCATTTGTCCAAATAGAAAGTATGAGATCGAATTCAAACACAGGCCAGTGGTACCCGGTAATATCAGGTATTGGCACGTGTTTGAGGATGACAAACATGTGGAGAGATTTCTCCAAATGAACTACGAGTTTGCTAATATGAACATCGATGACGAGTGTTGTTGTGATGAAGATGAAAGTGCAGATGAACGTAATGACAATGATCCTTTCCAAAATCATATAGATGGAAGGTACATAGTACAGTTAAAGAATAACATCATCCCAAAAGGATTAGCTCCGTTGGAAAATATTTTTGATGAAAACGACGTGGCTAGAAATCCCAAGATCACAACAAATGCCAAGGATGTCGAGGATTGTAATATCAGGACCCAGGAGAATCCGAAAATAGTCAAATTATCAAAGAATCTCAGTCCAGAGGTCAGACATGATTACATCAAGCCCATGAAGGATTTTCTTGACGTTTTTGCTTGTAGTTATGATGACTTGAAAGTTTACAATGCTAAAGTGATTCATCACGTCATTCCTCTCAAAGAAGACCAAAAGCCTTTCAAGCAAAAACAGAGATGGATAAATATCATGCTGCTGCCGCTAGTCTAAAAGGAGGTAAAGAAAATTTTTAAATGCAAAATTATCATTTCTTTAAGGTTTTCAAAATGGGTTGCAAATCTGGTACCTGTAAGGAAAAAGAGTGGCGAAATAAGGTTGTGTGTTGATTTTCTAAATTTGAACAAAGTATCCCTCAAGGATAACTACCGACTCCCGAAGATGGAATATATCCTACAGAAGGTAGTTGGGTCCTAGAAGATGTCTATGCTAGATGGATTTTCAAGTTACAATCAGGTCATGGTACACCCATATGACCAGGAAAAAACAACTTTCACCACACCATGGGGGACATTCATGTATGCTAAGATTCCCTTCAGCCTAATGAACGTTGGAGCTACTTTCCAGCGGGCGATGGATATAGTCTTTGCCGAAGAGAAGGAAAAATTTATATTGATCTATCTGGACGACATCATAGTGTACTCCGACTTCGACGAACAACACCTCAGGAATTTGAAGAAATTTTTCCAAAAGTGCAAAAAGTTCGACATATATTTGAATCCGAAAAAATCACATTTCGGAATGAAAGAGGGGAAACTGTTGGGGAACATCATCTCAAAATAAGGTATAAATATATACTGCAGCATGCTTGAATGAATCCTGAAAATCAACACTTCGCGTAGTAAGAAGGAGGTGTAGTCCTTCCTGGGAAAGGTGAATTTCTTGAGAAGGTTCATCCCAAACTTAGTAGAAATTATAAAACATATAACCTGTATGCTCAAAAAAGGGAATGAGATAAAATGTAACCCCGAAGCCAGAAAATCATTTGAATACATCAATATAGCGCTGACCAAAGCTCCCGTGTTGGCCAACTCGGACTTCACGAAAGACTTCATCTTGTTCTCATTCACCTCGGAGCAAACCATTGTTGGCGTATTGTTAGAAAAAGACAATCATAACTTTGAGAATCCTATATCCTACTTCAGCAGGACACTGAGGGATTACCCATTGAGGTATGACATTATGGAGAAACAAGAATATGCTTTAGTGAAATCCCTAAAGGATTTCAGAGCCTACATACTACATTCCTACATTATCGTGTATGTGCCCAACAACTCAGCCAAAGATATCCCGACTCAGCCTAACCCGGAGGGAAGAAGAGGTAAGTGGATCGTGGCCATGCTGGAATATGACCCTAAAATCAAGCCGACAAAGCCGATCAAAGGACAGGGCCTTGCAAACTTTATGGTGCAATCGAACTGCGACATCCTGGGAATCAACTTCATCATTGATTTATCAGAGAATCCTCAGGAAAAACCAACCGCGCAGGTGGCTCGAAGTTCATCGATTCACCTTGGTATATGGATCTCCTTTATGTGTTGAGGAATCTGTAAGCCCCTCCAAGGTTAAGTAAGACCAAGGCCAAATTTTTAAAGCTCAAAGCTACTAAGTTTTGGATCCTGGACAACTCACTATATTGGAAAGATCCAGGAGGGATATTGTTGAGTTGCATACTAGAAGATGACGTAGAATAGGCCATCAAAGAATTCCATAAAGGTGACTGCGGGGGACATCACTACTGGAAAACCACCGCGCATAAAATTCTCAGAGTGGGTTACTATTGTCCTACCATCTTCGCAGATGTATACGAAGAAGTTTCTAGTTGCCACAAGTGTCATCTTTTCGATGGAAGGAGACAGCTGCAACCCCTACCGCTGAAACCGATCTCGATCGAAGCATATTTCATGCAATGGGACCTAGATTTTATAGGAGAAATTCATTTGCAATCCTCGGCATAGCATAGGTGGATACTTACAACCACAGATTATTTCACGAAGTGGATCAAAGTAATTCCAATGAAGAAGGATACTGACACGGTCATTATTCAGTTCATGGAGACCAACATCCTATCTAGGTTCAAGTGCCCTATCAATATCATCACAATGCGACCGCTTTCAAGTCCAAGAAAATGTATAATTTTTGCAAAGACTACAATATAACCCTGGGCCATTCTACAACATATTACCCATAAGGAAATGGGTTAGCAGAATCATCTAATAAGAGCCTAACCAAGATCATTAAATGAATCTTGCAGGACAACAAGAAGGCCTGGCACAAGAAACTTATTTACGCATTGTTGACAAACATAATCACTATTGAAAAGTCCATCTCCACATCACCATTCCAAATTGTGTATGGAGCGGACGCAATTTTCCCTACCTCACTGGGATTTCCCGTCAGGAAGTTGCTGCAAGAGAAAGAGGTCAAGCCAGATGATACAAAAAGAAGGATAAATCAGTTGATTCACGTGCAACAAATGAGGGAGCAGGTTTACAATTGATCACAACTTCACCAAGAGAGGATGAAGAAAATTTTTGACAAGAACTCAAAGCAGGAGGAATTTCAGATGGGAGATCTAGTGTTGAAGTGGGACGTGAGGAACGAAGATAAAGGAAAGCATGGAAAATTCGATCATCTTTGGACGGGTCCTTTTAGAATCAGTGCGTATCATGGAAATAATGCATATTTTCTAGAAGAACTCAATTGGGAATGCGTTGGTTGGGGGCCTGTAAATAACAGGTTCCTCAAACACTACCTGGTGAAATGAAGTCCGTTTAAATCTCATGTCATTGTAAATAGTCATTTTTGTTTTTGCTTTTTGTTTTTGAAGAAGGTTTTTCGAGTTAGTATATCAACATAAAATTGAAGCTCGGAGTGAAGGCCCTGATTTTATGTTGAGTCTGGTCGAAACAATGTCAAGAAGGTTTAGGTTGCATTTTTGTTTTCTGTTGTTTCAGAGTCTCAAAGTCGAATACGGCCAAATAGTTAGGAACTTGGTCTTCTATTCTTTGCCACCTCACTGGGAGGATAGAAATCCCCATTGGAACTAGTTGTTAGTGTCATCATTGTTTCAGCTAGATTCTGTCTTAGTTGAGTCAGAGTCCGTGTGTCAAAACATGTGATTTTAGGTACCGAAAATCAAAACCAGTCGAAGTCAGTAAGTGGTCGGTTAGCCCTTGGAGTTGGGAAGGGATGTTAGAACCAAAACATGTGTAAGGGGTAAAGGTATTTTCCCAAAGAGTCAGGTATTGTCAAAAGAGAAGGTCTTACGTTCCTAAAGTTGAGGCAAGTTGTTAAATAGAAGTCACTTTGGTGGATGAAGTGGCCATCATAAACTCATTATGAAATCAGAGAGAATTAAAAATCATAGTTCTTGTATCAAATATTCTCTGCATCTCTTATCAGTTGTACTTCGCACATTCTGAAGTGTACCCGTCATGCGAATCTATTGTGAAAATCATCAAGATTTCTCTGAAACCTCCACTGACCATGAATTCAGTTCCCCCCCAGCACGTTCCTATCTCTCGCCCGACTAATTATAAATTTCAAGCACTCTACATGCATTCTGTTCATCAATCAAGTTTACACATCGCCTGTAATTCTTCTCGAAAGCCCAAGTCAATTGAAATTACTGCCTCTGGCTCGCACAAAATCCATTGTGCGCAGAACCAATATGTGTTGTACCATGACAACATCCCAGAACATAAGAAAAGGTGTGCGAAGTGGCAAGAATGTTGGGCCCAAGCCTCAAAGATTGACGTTGGTCAACGAAGATCTGGAGGTTAGGGCATCTTTTGAGCAGGTCGGTTGCATGACCCTTTGTAGAAAAATCCAAGGATTCAACATGAAACTAGCAGAGCCATTCGTGCTTAGGTTCGACGTGTCTTGCACGGTAAATGCAGGTGTCATTTTTCAAGTGACAGAGGAAACTATGTTGACTGCGACATAGATCCCTTCGCGTGATGAAAGGCGGTTTAAAGGCATGCCTTTGGATGCGCGATGTTACGAAGACTTTATCAAGCGAGACTGCTTAGGTGGGAAAGTCAATGCGGGCATGCCAGGTAGATATTTGCAGGGGCCCTTTCAGAATGTCATGGAAGTGATTAAGAAATATTTCACCTGTGAGGGGAGGTTTGAAAGAATACATCTGCATCACATTATATTGTTGATGCACTTTACAGGGAGGAGACCATTAAATATTCCCTTTTTCTTACATCAAAGCCTTCGAGAAATGGCATACAACACCCGAGCTGAAACAAATCATCCGAAGAGGAAAATATTATAGGTCTTGCTGATTAAATTTCTGCTGGTGGAGTAGTTAAGGCAATTGGGAAATAACTGGGATTCGTTTCTACTTGCAGCAGGCATCCCCAAGGATCCAAAAAGAGATTTCCCTCTATCTGTGGAAAGGGTAATATTGCACTGTGCAGAGGCTAAAGAAGGAAGAGTTGTGGAGGAAGGAAGGAAGTTGGAAGCCCTGTCCCCCCAACAACCAATACCCTAGAGAAGGGGTAAGTAAAGGAAAAACAAGGTGGCTAGAGAGACCCGATTCTCGAGCGAGAAACACACAAAGTCAACCACTAAAAAGTTACTCATGCTCATTATTCGACTGGAGCCCGTCGAAGACACAAGTCAATAAAGTTGGGGCATAATGAGGAGGATAGACACTGAAAGAAAAAATGTTCATTAGCCATCAAAACAAATGAATCAAGCACAACTCGCTATTGCTTAGCTATACCAGGAAAATAGAGAGCTGAGACAATAATTAGCAGCGAAGACCCTCTAAGTATCAACATCACAAGTTCATGAGGGAAGCATGACTTGGCTAAAGAGATATCTCAGGGAAGCACAAGATATGATCATAAATATGCATGAAACACAGAGGGTGTCGGAAGAAAGGAATGGGAAACACTTCAGGGAATGTGTACTGACCATGGAGAAAGTCTGCGCGGCTCTGGCCAGAGCACAAAAGAAGCTAAAATGGAATGTGGTTCTGCAAAGGCAAGTGATGAACCTAAAAATGAGAAACTTCGAGTATCCAAACTGCAAACGAGACCAGACACATGATCGATCAACCCCGTTTTTTGTCTCCTCAGACATGGCGTGGACTTAGAATCTAACAGATACCCGTATGAAAAACATACAATGCACAATGATGGAATATCATGGCGAAGGACATGTGTATGTTAGATGTGCAACATTTTTAAGAAGGGGCATTGTACCCTAGCCGGGGTCATCATTTTTGAGGCACCTACAACGGTTTGTAGTCACCCGCTACATGCACGCACCAACAATTGATTGCGCGGAAGAGATAACGACTGTTACAATGTGTAGCAGGAGTCTGATAGAACACTTGATCGTCCAGATGCCTTGTCAAAGGAAAGAATCAACACATCATTTTCTAATGACGAGATCTTACTAATGACTGAAACTTTGCGACAAATATGAGAGACTATGATGTTGTCGATTGTAGTCAGTTCTATTTTTAGTAAAAGGCCATTCAAAGAGCCATATGACAGAGTGTAGTTGAAACCTAGTTTCTATGGATAGTATTTAGAGCACAGGGTATCCCAAGTGACACACCCTTCTCTATATATTACATATTTTCAATGTAAGCGAGGTTGGTTGGAAATACAGTGTAGATGATGACTATTGATTGTATTTTTTTTATCTGATTGAAACTTAATGCAAAAGTCCTGAAGTTTTGATGAAAAGATTGTAACGGTGGAAGTTTGATGTATTGTATTCTTTCTTTGCGTATGTGCTTTCCTGTGTTCTTTATATTCATATATGTAATCTCTGTTTGAATCAGAATGTGATTTCGAATCTAGAATTCATCGCACAGTGCTCTAGATTCACGCCATTTAGAAAAACCTTATTTCCCCTAAGTTAACTTTGAATTCATCCCCAACGGTGCTCTGAGTTGCTTCATGTGTTTTTCTCTCACCACACACAAAGATTTTTTTACTAAAGATTGTTTCGCATTTATCCTTTATCCTCTCAATTTTAGTCACTGACTCATTTGTTTTTGTCGTTTTCTTAAATCGACTCCATAGCCCAAGGTCTTGCTTTCTTTCGCCAATAGAACTAAAAAATATTGTTTAAAATTGTTAAATCTAGCCCAGAGTTTAAAGTTATATCCTGTATAGAGACGAAGTCTCCAAACAGATCCCTCTCCAGGTAATAAAGGCTAATTTCGGGCCTCAAAGTTGGTTTGTAGGTTTCCTCTGTCATTCATTTTCTCAACCAAACAAAGTTTACAAAGTGCTAACAAAGAGATTGGTTGGAAATAATTCCACAAGGAGAATAACAAATGTGTAGGAAGACAAAGGCTCATTCTAGGATGGATCAATACGAAGAAATAGATAGATTTTGAGGTCACGAAACTAAAGGTCCTATTATTAGCATAACTATTATTTTTTAAAAATAATGACTTTTTTTTCTTGATACATTATTTTATTTGCAAATATGTATTTTGGTTGATTAATACAATCTCCTTCTTTATAGATGCATATATAAATAATGTCACCTCTACTAATGGACCTTGAATAAACATATATACCCATGTTTTGATTTCTAGTGTAGCTAAGGTGTGTGGGATTTTGGTGTGAATCTAGATGTTTAGCCATGAATCCTAGGTATCTTAGGATAGTTGTAAGATGAATTTCACTACAAACCATCATGGTAAGCACACAAACATGCACAGAATCCTTTTAATATTACATGTTATCTACTTAGGTACAAGTTTCACTAAATTTAAAACCCTATGTTTCTTTGAGTCAATTATAGTCAAAATCAATTACAACCACAATATCTACCCATGATTGTTGACTAGTGACTTAAAAAAAAGTAGACTAAGCAAGGCACTTGAATAGAGGATAAAGTTTTAGCCAAGATGAGAATATTGTAAATTTTATTTTTGAATATTGTATTTTCTATGATAGGTTCACTTGAATGACCATTGGGGACACAACAATGATGTAGAGAAGCCTTGGGAAGGCTAAGTAGTAGTTGAGCTTCGTGTGATGGTGTAGATACATACTGCTCACTATCTAGTGGAAGGTCTAGCATCAACATTGTCCTCCAAGACAAGAATACCCAAATCGTAGAGGTAAGTGAAGGATATATATGTCTTCTTCTTTCTCATTTCCTTTCAAGAACCAGAATATAAATACATATTTGGGGGTTGTTGCAAGCAACATTTCTAATGATATAAAAAACAAATCCAAGAGCCTTAAGAAGGCATCTAATACTATAAAAAAACTCAGGAATTAAGAGGACTTAGTTCTATCGTTAATATATATATATATATATATATATATGTATATATATATATATATATATAAGTGGACTGCTACAATGTTGGAAGTAGTTGAAGGTTGGGTAAAAATTGGTTCTGGTGGAGTAGTAGAAAAGTAGGTACCGCTTTGTTGATGAATTATATGTTGTAAGCCCCATCCTGAATAGGACTTGGCATGGATATTCAATGGTGGTGATGCTTTTTCAAAGCAAGCGATGCATTGATTATAACCAAATTCTTCTATTTTTGAAGCTTTGTTAGAGGAAGTCATGTATTTATTGTAAGTAAATTATCCAAGTGGTATTACTTAAAAAATAAGGAGAATTCGAAATGAGAAACTTGAAATATTTAAATCATTGCTAAAACCAATAATTAAGACATGGAAATATCATCTCAAATTACCATATTCATCTATGTAGTAAAAATTAAAATCTCTCCTAAATTAAACTTTGGAAAATTGAAAAAAAATGAATACATTAAATAAGAAGAAGAGCATTAATCCCTATCAATATAGACTAACTCAACAATTTGTAATAAAACCTTGTTTATTTGTGAATCATTATACTTACTAAACAATCTATTACTTTAAACTAGTGTAGATCCATCTTAACTCTCAATCTATCATGCACCAAAAGGGATCAAATCCCTCAAGGTGAAAACCTTTTTTTCAAGTTTTTTCAATCTATCAGGGATTTGATTCCTCTATGTACATGATAGATCTAGAGTTTGTATATTCTTAGCATGGATTTGACATGTGTAATTTCTTCTATTCTTAGCATGGATTTGACATGTGGTACACACACACACACACATATGCATACCACATGTCCACTCAATGTTAAGCATATATTTGGGACACTTCAGATCCTCTTTTGGAACTGTCATGGTTTTCCATAGAGTAAAGGGCCTATACTAAGCTAGATCTTGAGTGATATTGACATTATTCTCTTAGTTGAAACTTGTTAGAATGAAGAATGTAAGGTCCCTAATATCGAAGGATTTATTTTGTGGTCCACATGGAACAAGAAGTCCTCCCATAGAGGGATTGGAGGCATAGCATGTTACATAAAAATGAACATATCTCCTTGCATCGGGCTTCATAAGAAAGATCCTATCAATCATTTCATATTGATAGAGATATCTGATACTAATGCTAATAATATTTATATATCAATATGTTATTTCGCACCTATTAACTCTACTTTTTATACAAAAAACAATCTAGATAAGAATTGTCCATACAAAAGCTTAGAGCAAGATATCTACAATATGAAAAATGAAGGTAGTATCCTCCTGTTAGGAGACTTTAATTCTAGAAATGCAACCAATCAAGCTATTATTTTAAGTAATGACTCCAACCCTAATCTTGTTTAGCTAGATGGGGAACTTGTCTTAGTTAACAGTTACAAAAGAAACTCTGAAGACTTGATCAAGAGTTTGTTTGGTACTGAGTTAGTCAAGATCTGTAGAGCTCAATATTTAATAACTTGGAATGGTCTAAATAAGTGGCCTAATTCTAACAGGATGACTTGTATCCATGGGATAGGTAGCACTGTTGTTGATTATGTAATATCGTATATCCCCATATACAACCAAATAGTAAACTTTAATCTTTTAGATGATCAGGAACTTGACTCTAATCATAGAACTCTAACCCTACCTCTTAACTTTTCCATGCACAAAATCTCTGTATAGGAGCACTCTAACAACCAAAGGCACTTAATTTTTGACAAACAAAAATTCGATCTCTTCTTAAAATACTTAAGCAATGCTTTAAAATTCATGTCATATTAGAACAATATTGAAGATTACTACTAGAATTTTACAACAACCCTCTCTACTTCAATTAACAATTTCTCTATTGAGGTGCTACGTAAAATGAAAATCAGTACAACTAACCCTTGGTACGATAATGAATGTAAAATTGCTATAAAATTCATTAGGGATGATTCCAATGCATCTTTAAAATATGATAAGATAAATAGATACAAAACCTTAATTAAACAGAAAAACAAGACTATATAAATAGAAAACAAGAGAAACTTTTGCACCTATTTAAGATAGATCCTAAGGCATTATGGAGGAAAATTCTAACTTGTAAAAATAAAGAAAATAATAAGATTCCCTTGAAGGACT